>SZYD01000557.1:0-39906 GCA_009363875.1 Mikania micrantha
CTCTCTGACTAGAATTCGTTTTTCACACTATTACATACACATGTATGTGTAAATCTCACATGCAAGCACCCATAGTGCACATGCACGAGGTTAGGATCTGGGTTTGATGATTTAGATGTATTTCTTGATGATCCATGATGATGTTTTAGTGATTTATGATGATCTATAATATTGGGTGTTGATAAAAATCATGATTTGTATATAAAATGTTGAATAATTGCCATGCATGTATGATCCATGAGTATTGGAATGATTTTGAGTATGTAGGAATGTTTCTTAATGATATTGGAAGGATTACTCATGGTTGGATTTGTTTAAAATGGTTAAGATGTTGATTTTTGATGAAACTTTCTATTATTAGCAACTTTTTATTTGTAAAATGGTGTTTTGGATGATAGGGTGAACATGCATGCATGAGGAATTGCTATTAGGATGATAATATGATGATTTGATTAGTTAGAATGTGGTTTTGATGATGTTTATAGTCATATTTGGCATTGTTACTATTTTTAGTAACTTTTTGGGTCAAAATGTTGATAGATGATGAATTTGGTTATGTTGACATGATTAAATGTTGTTAGAAGATATATTACGATGATTTGTGTCATAAAAATGGATTAGGAATGTTTAGGTGGTCATTTTTTTGCAAAAACAACAAAGTTACTATGTGTACGAGACACATAGGGTATGACCAACCCTACGGGGCACAATGTTGACTGGGTGTCATAACCCGTGCAAACTCTGACCTAATTTACTGTGTGTACGAGACACAATGGAGGCAAGGACAAACAGGTCTAGTTCGGTAGTGACGCACTAACACTTGGAGCCTAGGGCTCGGTACTAACATTTGATAAATAGCATGACACACTTTCTATTACTATATTTATATCAAAACCTGTGAACTCACCAACCATTGTGTTGACACTTTTTCTAACTTGTATTCTCAGGTAACTAGCGTGGCTAGCATGAGGACAGGAATGTACACTTTAAGGGACGAGCATTAGGGATCTAGATGCATTCTGTTGTGTCATTTCGGAAACAATTTAGCTTTTATTATGTCAAACAATGTTATATTAAACTTATTCCATTCCGCTGCATGCGATGATAACTATAATTTTTCCGCTGCAATATGACTTATATTTCCGCTGCAAACTATTTTGTTAAGTGTTTGTGTCGAACATTGTATTTGTTAACGCATATAGAGGCGTTCTATATGACCTTGAGCTGTGATTCTGGCCACGTCACGCCCACGTGGACTAACACCACGAGTGGGAATTTGGGGGTGTGACAGACTGGTATCAGAGCCTTGGTTATAGAGAACTAGGTTTGCATGTAGTAAACTTAGACTATAGCCATTGCTCAACTTTAGACACTACACATAGAACTGGCACATTGATGATATTATTACTTATGTTAAACTGTTGTTGACTAACTTGTGATTTACAGGAATGGCCAACAACGAAGACACCAGCAGGAACCCAGGCAGGCGCCCGGCGATCGACGACTTGACTACAGAGAGTCAACGACGAGTCGACGATATCGTAGCACAGGTTGACACAGAGATGGACAGATGAGCTCGACACGCAGCACGAGCTCGGCATTGGGGATGGCTTCCCTCGATGATACAGGAATGGATTATCGGGGAGAGGGTACCTCCATACCGCTATCCCGGCGATACCTCGCCAGGACATTGACTACCACCACTTGGGGTGCCACTGGAGCAGGCCTTCGCAGCTCATGTGGCTTGCACACGACGGGAGATCTGGAGGAACGGGGAGCTATCGGACGAGGTCCGCGTTCTTCGAGAGAAGAACGACCGCCTTGAAAGGCATAATGACAGGCTAGAAGCGTAGGTTACGTCTCCAGGTGTCCCAGCTGATGAGTCAGCACGGACAAATGGTGGATATCCTGCAGGAGCATGACGGACGTATCACGGAGAATCGGGTCGCCAACGAGGAGACTCAGGCGATGGTCCAAGCTAGCGATGCCATGCTTAACGCGTGGGCCGAGCAGTTCATAGGTGAACCATCGCCCGAGGACGAACCGCAGTTCGAGGCCGAGGATCTTGACGAGGGAGATTTTGACGAGGATCCCAACGAGGATCCAGAGGAGGATGATGCTGATGGAGATTCTGACAGCGACATATCACATGTCACCATAGATACGGACTAGTTGTACTGTTTATTGTATGTTATGTTTTCTTTTATATTTCCTAAACGAGCGGGATGTGCTCGTACAAACTTATGTTACTATTATCTTTTGAAAAATCGTTGTACTTCAAAGCTTATATTAATGAGAATGGTATTTTGATTTATTTATCGCATGATCTGACTATGGTTGATTGCTGACATAACATCTAACATAACATTTGATATGACATCTGACATGACATTGGCTAACCCTCTAACATGTGCTAACAATACTCTATCCCTTATGTATAGAAAGATACATGGCGGGAAGAGGACCGTACGCGCGTCCTGCTAGGCGGACACTGGATGCCGCTGTTATCAAAATGATGGTTGACCGACGGGTCAACATGGCGATTGCCGACTATGAAGCAAGTCGCCAACATAGCGAAAGTAGTGGAAACCACAACGGTACTAACACTTGCCTTACGTGACTAACATAGTGTAGCTAACATGATACTAACACACGACACTGGTTTCTGACAAACAGGGTCAAACAGCAGCAACGGGAAGGGATGTTCCTTCAAGTCCATCCTGAACTGCCACCTGCACAAATTCAAGGGCACCGAATGCTCAGCTGGGTGGAGAAAGTGGAGTCTGTGTTCGCCATGTGCGACTGTGCTGAAAAGAACCGGGTGAAATTCACAACCGGTACACTGGAGGGACCAGCCCTCACATGGTGGAATACCCATGTTCAAACATTGGAATTAGATGGTGCTAATTCCATGAGCTGGACTAACTTCACCCGACTGCTACAAGAGGAGTACTGTCCTCGTGATGAAATTAGGAAACTGGAAGCTGAATTCTGGGTGCTGAAGATGGTGGGCTCTGAAATCGAGCAGTATTGCACTCGATTTCATGAACTATGCAAGCTATGCCCGGCGATGGTGACGCTGGAATACAAGAAGATCGAGCAGTTCATCAGTGGACTGCCCGAACAAATCCAAAGTATGGTGACTGCATCTGATCTCACCACCATCCAACCACTGATCAGACTGGCTCACAAGTTAACCGATCAAGCTGTAGCTCAGGGCAAGCTACCCAAATGAGGTGAATATCTGAAGCCTCAAGAAAGCCAGAAGAGGAAGTGGGAACCCAGCCACCACCAATCTCATCAACCCCAACAACAATAGCGATCCGCACCAGCAAGAGCTTTCACTGCCACCCAACCAGATGATAAGGGGAAGGGTGTGTACCAAGGAAAATACCCTCTGTGCAATAAATGCTCTTACCACCACTCTGGCCAATGCGAGCAATACCGTTGCTTGCGGTGTGGAAGACATGGCCACATGGCCAAAGATTGCAGGTCCAAATTCCCCAGCAACAACAACCACAACCCCAACTACAACCAGAACAACAACAACAACAATCAAAACACTCTCAAGGGGTGTTATGAATGTGGAAAGCCAGGACACATGAGGAGGGATTGCCCTCAGTTGAAGAAGGACGGAGGTGGAGCGGCCAAGGGTCAAGCTTTTGTGATTGGCTCAGTGGAAGCCAAGGATGATCCTAACATCGTAACCGATACGTTCCTTTTAAATAATGTCTATGATAGTATATTATTTGATATCGGTGCCGATAGAAGCTTTATATCTAGTGAGTTTAGTAAATTACTAGATATTACCCCAACACCACTAGACTATAAGTATACCGTAGAGTCAGCCGACGGTAAGCTGATTGAGACACAACACATCTTTCGAGGATGCGTCATGGTGTTGGCGGATCACGAACTCGAAATAGATTTGATGCCGGTAACTGTTGGGAGCTTTGATGTGGTCGTTGGAATGGATTGGTTATCCGCAAACCAAGCTGAGATCGTATGCAACGAGAAGATCGTACGAGTAACGTTGCAGAATGGAGAACAGATCTCGATTCAGGGAGAAAGACGGGGAGTACCTCTAAATATCATGTCGTGCATGAAAGCAAACAAATATCTTCAGAAGGGATACACTGCTATACTAGCCCTCATCGCAGAACAACCGAAGAAGGAGAGGAAGATTGAGGACATCGCTGTAGTCCGCAATTTTCCCGAAGTGTTTCCCGAGGATCTACCTGGACTACCCCCGACCCGGCAAGTCGAGTTTCAGATTGACCTCACACCAGGAGCAGCACCGATTGCCAAAGCTCCATACCGACTAGCACCGACGGAGATGCAGGAACTGTTAGACAAGGGATTTATCAGACCGAGCTTCTCACCTTGGGTTGCACCGGTCTTGTTTGTGAAGAAGAAAGACAGGACATTCCGTATGTGTATCGACTACAGAGAACTGAACAAAGTGACGATCAAGAATCGATACCCCTTACCGCGAATAGACGATCTGTTTGACCAGTTGCAAGGGTCAAGCTACTATTCGAAGATCGATTTAAGATCGGGTTACCATCAACTAAGGATACAAGAGAACGATATTCCTAAGACAGCCTTCAGAACTCGATACGGACACTACGAATTCTTGGTTATGCCCTTTGGACTGACCAATGCACCAGCTGTATTCATGGACCTCATGAATAGAGTGTGCAAACCTTACCTTGACAAATTCGTAATAGTGTTCATTGACGACATTCTGATTTACTCAAAGAATCGAGAAGAACATGCTGAACACCTGAGGCTAGTCTTAGAATTACTGAGGAAAGAGCAACTATACGCGAAGTTCTCAAAGTGCGACTTTTGGATTCGCGAAGTCCAATTTTGTCACACCCCCAAATTCCCACTCGTGGTGTCAGTCCACGTGGGTGTGACGTGGCCAGGATCATAGCTCATGGTCATATAGAACGACTCTATATGAGTTACACATTCACACAAATTGTAAAACAATACAAGTTTCATTCAATAAGCAGCGGAAAGTGTTAAACATCAGAAATACATGAGTTTGCAGCGGAAAGTAATTGTTTGCAACAGACACTACAAATGTTTAAATTGTTTTCAAAACAGAACACATGCACGCAAGCCTAGGACAAGAGTCTATATGTAAGCTTGACTCCTTAGTGTGTCCTTGTGAGCGTCCTAGCGTGTGCTCCATTAGTTACCTGAGAATATATGCGAAAAGTGTCAACTAAAAAGTTGGTGAGTTCACAGGTTTAGACAGACATAAATAGTAAACAGATATATACTGGGCATGTTAAGTTTAGTTGTTGGATCTACGATCCGTGAGTGTGTCATGTCATCTTACCGAAACTAGACTGTTCTCGTTTGCCTCCGCGAGTCATCGCTGAACTCGCAATTCACATCGATATTACACTCGTTATGACCTCCAGTCAACGTGTTGCCGAGTGGGGCTAGTCAAACCCAGTAGTACTACGTAATAACGACTCGTTTGTCATACAATTGACGGTAAGGATAAGTGAGGGCTTTATGCGATGAAAGTTACACTCGAAAATAGTTTTACAACATACCAGTCATACATCTAAACAGTTGCATAGTATTCTCACCCCAATAGTTTAGCAAATCAGTTAAAGAGTAAAAGTGGGGCCGTAAACTCACCTGAGTTTGTATAATGCGTTTGCTCAATAGCGTAGTGTAGCTCGCCGGCTAGTAATCACCTATATCATGTAGGTGTTATGAGTTCGTGTTTGCGTATGTGGGTCTCACCGGACCGTGTTAGTGTTCAACGACACTAAGTGGTTATGTGGGTCGAGTTGACCGTGTTTGACCGTATCGATCGTGTTTGACCTAACGACCCGTTGGTGACTTACTATTTATAGTAAGTTTCTATTTCAGGAAAGTTTCCATATTTGGCAAGTCGTGCATAAGATCAGATTCCGATTATTCTAATATGTATATTTACCCTAAATGAGCATGTTATCACACAGCACATAATTACACATAGCCGGTTTAACATAGTTTGCGCGTAAAAGTTTCTATATTTAGAAAGTTGCCGAAACAAGCATATTTCACCAAGTTTAACAACTAATAACATCTAAACGTCACTATCCTAATCAGTATTAGCCATTTAATCACGCACGTCTTGGCTAGCATGCTCCTATTCACAATTTTGTAAAATAAAGTTTCTATTTATAGAAACTTTTGACAAATGCACCCATCTCAAACATTTAGGTTATATAGTTGTCTATTATCATCATGACAAGTTTAACTAAGCATATAACATACGCAACATTTAGCAATATCATCCTTTCTAGCAATCTTATAGCAAAAAGTTACTATTTTTAGCAATAGTCACCAAATAGCCAATTCTTGACATAATCAAACATTCTAATCATGTAGAACATCTCAAATATCATTTCTAATAACATTTCAATATCGAAGATCACACAAAACATCATGGATCATACATGCATGTTACTAGAAACACCCATTTGTGACCAAATCATCAACATATATGTTAACATCATTGTGGATCGTCATAGAAACACATTTAATCAATCTAAATCATCAAATAACACAAGATTATCATCAAACACAGATCCAAACAAGGAAAAATTCGTGCATGTGAAGTGTTAGTGATTGCATGTGGGTATTTCCTATTGCATGTGGGTTTAGAAGTGATTTTAGGCTACATTGGGTCATAGATCTACCTTTTAAAGCTTCGAATGTGTTAATATGGTCGACCCACAGCCCTACAAGCTCCTGGAATCCTTCTCGAGGTCGAGCAAGTGATAGTGTTGGTGATTAGGAGCTTCAAACCTTCTTCCAAGATCTCCAAGCTTGCAACAATGGCTTCCTCTAGGTTCTTAGTAGTGTTTATGGGGTTGTAGAGGGATTGGCAGGTGGGTTTTGGGGGTTTAAAACGAGGAGATTGCGTCTGGAATTAACCAAGTAGAGGTAGGGTGGCTAATGACATGATTAATCTTGGTTTAATAAAAGATTTTGCGTGTTAAACTCTTCGCGTACCGCGATGAAGGTCTCCGAAACTTCCCGCGTAACGCGACGTATTTTGGGATTTCAAATTGCCCGCCCATCCATCGCGTACCGCGATACTCCTTCTTGTGGGATGTCGCGTACCGCGACGGGTCTCTGAGGAGCCCAATAGGCCCATTTTCATTGTTTTGAACCGAATCTTTCGTATTTCTCGAATACGATCATCGTTTCTCAACGCATAGGCCTCGTTCTAGCTAAATTGGGTTTACTCGAACCTAAGTGCAGTGTTTTGTACTACAATTTTGATCCGTTTCACCAACGTTCGTTATTCAAGACACGTGCGAGTGTTGTGTGATAATTCCCTGAATTATCGGTATGTTCAAACTGTTGTACCACGTGTCACACTAAATGCATTTATTCTAGTGCCACGTATGAAGTAATAATAAACATTATTAATAAAATAATAGAGTTGCTGACCTGGAATTTACGAGGTGTCACAAATTTCTTGGACATGTGGTTAACGAACAAGGGATACACGTAGACCCTGCCAAGATTGAAGCCATCAAGAACTGGGAAGCACCCAAGACTCCGACTGAGGTGCGACAATTCCTAGGTCTGGCCGGGTACTACCGAAGATTCATTGAAGGATTCTCAAAAATTGCCCAATCGCTGACATCCCTGACTCATAAGGACAAGAAGTTTGATTGGGGAGATAAACAAGAGGTTGCTTTCAACCTGCTAAAGCAAAAACTATATACTGCACCCATATTGTCTTTACCGGAAGGATGTGATGATTTCGTGGTATATTGTGACGCCTCGAAACAAGGACTCGGTTGCGTATTGATGCAACGCGAGAAGGTGATAGCATACGCTTCACGACAACTGAAGGTGCATGAGAAGAACTACACGACTCATGACCTTGAATTGGGAGCTGTGGTATTCGCTTTGAAGATCTGGAGACACTACTTGTATGGCACGAAATGCACTATCTTTACCGATCATAAAAGCCTACAACACATCTTCGACCAGAAGGAGCTAAACATGTGGCAACGAAGATGGGTCGAACTCATCGGCGATTATGATTGCGCTAAGTACCATCCCGGTAAAGCAAACGTAGTGGCTGACGCGTTGAGTCGGAAGGAAACAACAAAACGCGTGCGTGCCCTACAACTCACGATCCATTCTGAATTGCCAAATCAAATTCGAATCGCACAACAGGAAGCTCTGAAAACTGAAAACCTCACTCTTGAAGCCATGCGTGGCATGGATAAGCAAATGAAAGCAAAAGACGACGGAGCTTATTCCTTAATGGATCGAATTTGGATTCCACGCTACGGGGGATTGAGAGACGTAGTGATGAATGAAGCTCACAAGAGCCGATATTCCGTACATCCGGGCTCTGACAAGATGTATCACGATCTGAAGACAACCTACTGGTGGCCAAACATGAAAGCTGAGATAGCAACTTACGTGAGTAAGTGTCTAACGTGCTCAAAAGTCAAAGTCGAGTACCAAAAGCCATCAGGGTTACTTCAACAACCGGAATTACCGATGTGGAAATGGGAACAGATTTCCATGGACTTCATAACTAAACTGCCTAAGACGGCAAGTGGATGCGATACCATCTGGGTTATCGTAGACTGACTGACGAAGTCTGCCCATTTTCTACCTATCAAAGAGACTGACAAACTAGACAAACTCACTCGGATTTATCTGAAGGAAGTGGTCACCCGACATGGAGTGCCAATCTCGATCATATCTGACCGCGACAGTCGATTCACGTCGCATTTCTGGAAGTCCTTGCATAAGGCTTTGGGAACGAGATTGGACATGAGTACCGCTTACCACCCGCAGACGGATGGACAAAGTGAGCGAACCATACAGACACTGGAGGACATGCTTCGGGCATTCGGTTTGGCGAACGAGGCAAACTGAACCCACGTTACATTGGACCTTTCAAGATCACTAAACGCATAGGCCCGGTGGCCTACGAGCTAAACCTGCCAGATGAGCTGAGCAGCGTTCACAATGTATTTCACATCTCGAACCTCAAGAAGTGTCTATCTGATAAAACACTTGTCATTCCTCTTGAGGAGATACAGATCGACGAACAATTGAACTTCGTTGAGGAACCTATGGAGATTATGGACCGGGAAACCAAGAAGCTCAAACTCAGTAAAATACCGATTGTGAAAGTGCAATGGAATTCGCGACGAGGACCGGAATTCACGTGGGAACGTGAAGACCAGATGAAACAGAAATACCCACACCTGTTCGCAGAACAGACAAACACTGGCAACGCGAGTTGAATTTCGGGACGAAATTCTTTCTAACAAGGGGAGGATGTGACACCCCGTAATTTCCAAGTCAACTTATTATTTATTTAAATGTTTATTTAAATGCTTTACGTACACATGGCACTAGAATTAGTTTAATTTAGTGTGACACGTGGCACGACAGTACAAACACTAACACACAACTGGATAATTCGTGGAATTATCGGCAAACAACACACACGTGTCAAAACACACGAACGTTGGTGAACATATAGCACATTGTGTAGTACAACACTTGAAAACTTCGCAAAACACTCACATATTGAACTTGGAAGTTCAATCGAGTCCAAACGATAGTTCGGAAGCGTGAAAACGACGACGAACGGATCAAACCCATCAAAAAGAGCTTATTGGGCTCTTCAGGGGTCCATCGCGGTACGCGGAAGCCCAACAAGAAGCCCATCCGCGATACACGGCCAACATCGCGGGGTTTGACTCCCAAAATCCGCCGCGGTACGCGGCGATGATTTGAAAGCCTCGCCGCGATACGCGACGCCGCCCAGTCGACAAAATCTTATAAATCCAAGAAAATTATGGCTAGTCTACCCTTACCATCATTTTATTCGATCTTACACGCGATAATCCGACTTCATCTTCCTCTTTCACCTCTGTTACACTCAAGAAAACCATTGGGAAGCCATTAGAGGGAAACTTGAAGCTCAAGAACCTTGAAGGAAGCTCTCTAGACTCTCATCCTTCATCACCACCTTCTTGTCCTTGTCAAGACCAACGATTCAAGAGTTCCAGAAGCTCCAGAGGCTGCTCTCACCTTCATCTCAAGATCTTAGAAGCTTTGGAGGTAGCTCTCATGACTAGAATTCGTTTTTCACACTATTACACACACATGCATGTGTAAATCTCACATGCAAGCACCCATAGTGCACATGCACGAGGTTAGGATCTGGGTTTGATGATTTAGATGTATTTCTTGATGATCTATGATGATATTTTAGTGATTTATGATGATCTATAATATTGGGTGTTGATAAAAATCATGATTTGTATATAAAATGTTGAATAATTGCCATGCATGTATGATCCATGAGTATTGGAATGATTTTGAGTATGTAGGAATGTTTCTTAATGATATTGGAAGGATTACTCATGGTTGGATTTGTTTAAAATGGTTAAGATGTTGATTTTTGATGAAACTTTCTATTATTAGCAACTTTTTATTTGTAAAATGGTGTTATGGATGATATGGTGAACATGCATGCATGAGGAATTGCTATTAGGATGATAATATGATGATTTGATTAGTTAGAATGTGGTTTTGATGATGTTTATAGTCATATTTGGCATTGTTACTATTTTTAGTAACTTTTTGGGTCAAAATGTTGATAGATGATGAATTTGGTTATGTTGACATGATTAAATGTTGTTAGAAGATATATTACGATGAGTTGTGTCATAAAAATGGATTAGGAATGTTTAGGTGGTCATTTTATTGCAAAAACAACAAAGTTACTATTTATAGTAACTTTATTTTTACAAAAACCGATTTGTAAACATGTTGTGTGATTCGAGCATGCTAGATGACTTATTATGTTATAATATGATGATTAGATGCTAAGTTAGATGGTTTCCGATGTCACGTATGCTATAAATGGAAACTTTCCATTTTAGGAAACTTTTGTGTGCTAACATGATGAAAACGACTTATGTGAATTCGTTTGATGATGTGTTATGTGTTAACATGATCACATAGGACAAATGAGCATGCTAGAACTTTAAAACTGTTATGCTTTGTGAACTTTCCAAAAATGGAAACTTACTATAAATAGTAAGTTGTCCATAGACGCGACTTGCGCGTTTTGCACACGACGAGCACTTACAGATTTGCTACACGATTCACAACCGTCACACGGTTCACCAACGGGTCGTTGACTTGACATGGTCAACTTTGGTCAAACACGGTCAAACACGGTCAATGTGGACCAACACGGTCAAACACGGTCAATGTGGACCGACACGGACAAACATGAACAACCGAGGGTTGTTGAGCACAAACACGAGCACTAACACGAACACTAGCACGGTCACTTACACAAACTCACGTACGGTATACGATATAGGTTGCCGGTGACCGACTACACTACTTGACGCTTCAGGAGCTTACGCTTACATTCTATTTACTTCACTAAGGTGAGTTTACGGCCCCTCTTTACACTTTTTCAAATGCTTTTAAATAGGGGGAGAATACTAGTTGCATCGAGTCAAACATTTATTACTGTACAAACATATTTAGTGTATGCTGGTTTATTGGACAAACATTAAGTGTTGAACTCGTAACAAGTCCTCACAAAGTCTTACCGTTAATGTACGAACAACGTGGTAGATTTGGATGGATCCATTAGGGTATGACCAACCCCACGGGGCACAATGTTGACTGGGTGTCATAACCCGCGCAAACTCTGACCTAATTTACTGTGTGTACGAGACACAGTGGAGGCAAGGACAAACAAGTCTAGTTCGGTAGTGACGCACTGACACTTGGATCCTAGGGCTCGGTACTAACATTTGATAAACAGCATGACACACTTTCTATTACTATATGTATATTAAAACCTGTGAACTCACCAACCATTGTGTTGACACTTTTTCTAACTTGTATTCTCAGGTAACTAGCGTGGCTAGCATGAGGACAGGAATGCACACTTTTAGGGGCGAGCATTAGGGATCTACATGCATTCTGTCGTGTCATTTCGGAAACAATTTAGCTTTTATTATGTCAAACAATGTTGTATTAAACTTATTCCATTCCGCTGCATGCGATGATAACTATAATTTTTCCGCTGCAATATGACTTATATTTCCGCTGTAAACTATTTTGTTAAGTGTTTGTGTCGAACATTGTATTTGTAAACGCATATAGAGGCGTTCTATATGACCTTGAGCTGTGATTCTGGCCACGTCACGCCCACGTGGACTAACACCACGAGTGGGAATTTGGGGGTGTGACAGCGTTCAAGAGTGTCGATTAAGGTTGGGTTTTCAATTTTCAATCTTATAATTTCAAAAGAGTTTACGCCTCGTTTGCGGTGCACACATATAGTGTATATATGTGTGGGCCCTCAAGGGGCCAAAGTAAAATTGCATTAATTTTAACGTTGTTTTACTTATTTTGTAAAAATAACGTTAAAAATATTGGGATGATCAACTTCAAACGATTACTTTGAGCCGGTGACTCCTTCAGAGCAGTCTCTCTATCCCAACTGGGATATGGATAAGGTTAGTATATATCCTTCACCCCAGACTCTACTGAAAAGTGGGAACATACTGGATAAGTTTATTTGTTTGTTATATTCAATTGAAATGATCTTAATGGATGAACACGTAAATTATGTTTCAATCTATTACCCATAATTGGTTTTTCATGGCATCGATCATATTCATAATGCACAACATAATTCATAATTTCAACTACACATCTTGCATTTTATATTCTTGATTCTTTGATAAAAGTGTGTACTATGACATGGAACTAAAATACTATATAGTGATTTAAAGCTTTGGATCCCAAAGTTTATAAAGTTAGTGAAAGATGGTTCAACTTACTATATTAAAAAACCAACTCTTGGTACCAATGTTTCAAATTATAAGTATATGGACAACTCCTACAAACTTAGTTTGCATTATGTCACACCCCCAAAATCCCACTTGTGGTGTCAGTCCACGTGGGTGTGACGTGGCCAGAATCACAGCTCATGGTCATATAGAAACAACTCTATATGCGTTTCAAATACACTGTTTGATATAGAATTAACGAAATAGTTTGCAGCGGAAAATATATATAGTATTGCAGCGGAAAATAATAATAAGTTTACATATGCAGCGGAAAATATAATTGTCAGACACAACGATGTTTAGTACATAGCATAAATAAAATTGTTTGTTCAAAACGACATGACATAAACAAATGCAATCCTATGCTCATGCCCTTAAGCGTGCATCCTGATCCTTGCGCAGCTAGTTACCTAAGAATAAAAGTTTAGAAAAAGTGTCAACACAATGGTTGGTGAGTTCACAGGTTTTGATATATACATAATAGTAAGAAAACATGTGTCATGCTGTTTATCATAATGTTAGTACCGAGCCCTAGGCTCCAAGTGTCAGCGCGTCACTACCGAACTAGACTTGTTTGTCCTTGCCTCCGCTATGTCTCGTAATAACATAGCAAGATAGGTCGAGATTTCGCATGTTATGACTTCCAGTCAATATTGTACCACGCGGGGTTCGTCACACCCAAACGGATCCGTTCAAACTCACCTCGTTGTTCGTACATTAACGGTAAGACTTTGTGAGGGTTTGTTACAATTACAACACTTAATGTTTGTCTAATAAACCAGCATACACGATAAATGTTTGTTCAGTAATAGTAAGTGTTTGACTCGATGCAACAAGTATTCTCCCCCTATTTGAAAAGTTTGTAAAAGAGTAAAGAGGGGCCGTAAACTCACCTTAGTGAAAATGTGATAAGCAAGCGTAAGCTCCTGCGTCGAGAGGCGTGTCGGTCACCGGCTACCTATATCGTATACCATACGTGAGTTCGTGTAAGTGACCGTGCTCGGGTCCGTGTTAGTGCTCGTGTTTGTGCTCAACAACCCTTGGTTGTTTATGTTTGTCCGTGTCGGTCCACATTGACGGTGTTTGCTCATGTTGGTCCACATTGACCGTGTTTGACCAAAGTTGATCGTGTCAAGTTAACGACCCGTTGGTGAACCGTGTGTCGGTTGTGAATCGTGTAACATTCGTGTAAGTACTTGTCGTGTGCAAAACGCGCAAGTCGCGTTTATGGACAACTTACTATTTATAGTAAGTTTCCATTTATGGAAAGTTTCACAAAACATATCATTTTTAAGTTCTAGCATGCTTGTTAAGTCCTACGTGATCATGTTAACACATAACACGTTATCATACGAATCAAATAAGTCATGTAAGTCATGTTTGCATATAAAAGTTTCCTAAAGAGGAAAGTTTCTAATTCTAGCAAATGTGATATCGGAGACCATCTATTTCATCATACATCATCATTTTAAGTCATGTTAAACCATTTAGCATGTTCAAATCATACAAAACGTTCATAGATCGATATTTCTAGAAATAAAGTTACTATAAATAGTAACTTTGTCAATTTACATACAAATGATTATTGTAAACACTTCTAATCCATTTTTATATCACAAATCAACATAATATGCCATTTACTATCATCTAAACATGCTCATATAGTCTAAATCACCATTTAACAATATTTGGTTTATAAAAGTTCCTATACATAGTAACTTTGCTAAAAATGACCATAATCATTATCAAAATCACATTCTAAGCATCAATATCATCCTAAATACATCTTAATAGCAATCCATAAGCATGCATGTTACCAATATCATCTATAATACCATTTTGTAAGTAAAAAGTTACTATTAATGGAAAGTTTATCAAAAATCACATTTTTAACCATTTTAATAACATTCAATCATGTAGATCATCACTACTAACATCTAAAATCATATAACATCATTCAAGATCATCTAAAATACACTAGATTGTACATGCATGTGGCTATTTCATCAAGTTATGACCAAATCATGTATTTTAATGACACACATCATCATGGATCGTCACAAATCATCATTTAAACATCATAGATCATCAAGAAACACCTCAAAACCAACGAACCCAGATTTTAACAAAGAAAATTTCGTGCATGTCATGGATATAGGCTTGCATGTGGGTTTTACCCATTGCATGTGAGTGTAAGAGGTGTGAAAGTGAATTTCAAGCATAGGAACTACCTTTGATGCTCTAAATAGTCGAGATGGTAGGTTCAACAGCTCCTGGAGCTCCTGGGTTATCAAGCTTGTGCAGCTATGAGATGGGGAAGATGGTGTGAGAGCTCTAGCAACTTTTTCCAACCTCTCCAAAGCTTCCTTGTGGTTTCTAAGCTTCACAAATGGCCTCTAATGGTGGAATCAGTTGGTTTTGCATAGAAGGAGTCGAGGGATGGCGTGTGGGAGAAAAAGAAATGATGAATATAGTAGTATATGCATGATTTGTCTTGGTTTTATAAGATATTGTCGACTGGGCGGCGTCGCGTACCGTTGAGAGTGTCCTAGACACTCTCAGCATACCGCGATGGATTTCGGGATTCAAATACTCCCGCCTTCCTTAGCGTACTGTCACACCCCGAGCCGGCGGGATAGGATCGGTTGTCCCGTCGGGCGGAAGGTTCCCGGGGCGCGATATCGTGAGTGATAATCGGATTGATCAGATTGTTATATGGCACATGATACAAAAATGAGAAATGCTAAATATGATAGAATTACAAAGTTAAATTACATCAGTATAGTTTATAATTTAACAATGTAAATCTACTGTTAACATCATAGGTTTCTATCTTGTATCTACACAAGATATACAAACTGATACGTGTAATGATGTCTTCAAAATATGCAAGTCCAAAATACTAAGTCTTCTAATGGAAGTCCTAGTCCAGAAGTAATGACTTCCTAATTGACCTGTTCGTCACCTGAGAAGTCATGCAAAAAGATCAAGTCAACACATGGTTGGTGAGTTCATATAGTTTTGTAACTTTGAAAATGTTTTGAACCCTTCTTTCGGTAAAGACCCTAACCTCATTAACACCACATGTATCATCCAGATCGGTATGCTTATATATAGGGCATACCCCTGGGTCAAGGCTACAACCCCGCCCAGACGACGTCCCACCACATACTAATCCGCATAGGACATTGTTGTTAATGACAATTAAGCGTTTTTACCTACCATACACTTTTAAACACCCATGAATTCTCTGTTCTCTGTTCCTGTAATTGCAATCATTTGAAATCTCTCTTGATTTCATATGTTCATCATACAAATATGATTAAAACATCAATTGTAGAATTAGTATAAATGCTTAATTAAATAAGTAAATAAACATTCAATAAAATCTAAGTCCTAATGATTGGGGCCTATGGTCAACTCGAGTAGACTAGTCTGTCAATCAAGGTACTTAGTAGTGAAGGAGAGCTGTAAATCTCATCAAACATGTGACCTATAATCAATCAGTCTAGCTAGGACATCTTTTGATATATAGGCTTTCATAGTTCTTTAGACCGTCCATAGTTCTTTAGTTCTTTAGTTCTTTGGCACATGTTATCTTTGAGCATTTCCCAGATTTCCCCTTAAAATAGTTCTTTGTACTTAGTTCTTTGAAATAGACCGTAAGTTCTTTGACATCCCACTCTTGGAAATAGTTCTTTGAAAATAGATCGTTAGTTCTTTTAGAATAGACCGTTAGTTCTTTGACATTACACACCCTTGAAATAGTTCTTTGAAAATAGACCGTTAGTTCTTTGACATCACACACCCTTGAAATAGTTCTTTGAAAATAGATCGTTAGTTCTTTGAAATAGACCTTTGAAAATAGTTCTTTGTTGAGATCTTTAGTTCTTTGAAAATAGTTCTTCGAAAATAGTTCTTTAATTGAAACAGTTTACCTAAACAGGAGTCTAGGATAACAGTTATACAAGTAAAACATATAAAAGCATTCAAGTAAACAATTTACATAAAACAGTTTACGCATGCTTCTCAGCCCCGCGTTTTAAAACAAAATGTTAGAAAAGGGGCAATGAACTCACCTTGTAGCTGTTGAGTTGACTTAGCTTAACAATAGACTGCACGCGCTCTGTATTGTAATTTGGTTTGTTTTCACGTTCCTGTATTGATTTCACGTTGTTAAGACTCGCAAGTATAAGTTTTGTAGGGAATTGTGTGTGGATATATGTGTTAGCCCTAAAGTTGGCTAACACGCGTAAGACTTGGTCATGATTCCTGTTCGGTCCCATATGTGTGATTCAAGTTAATGACCTTATAAGTTATCATATTGTCATTAGTTATATGCCATTTGCTTTGATGAAAGACTTAGTGCTTAGTTTCCAACTCGTCTTTGTTGACTTTGTACGTTTTGAACATTTATCGCATAATTATTGATTAATTAAGCAAACATTCTTTTGACATATCTTATTTTGATCTTATGAAATGTGGTGAACTCATGTGGGCTAAATCATGGCATATGGACCGAACATTGTGACCAAGTTACTTGTTGGGCCTTTGTGTGGCAAGTTGGGCCTTGGGCCCAAATCTATGGGCCTTGGAATAGTTCTTGAACAATTGGGGATGGTGAGGCTTATTTGAAAGTGTGGGACAATGATTTGGACTAATGGAATACAAAGGCCTTGCCAAAAGTTACAAAGACTAGAGTTCAAGTAGCCTTGTGGGCCTTAATTGGGCCTCTAAGGAATTTATTGGGCCCAAGGTGGGCCTTGGTAATATTTGTTGGGCCTAGAGTCATATAAGGCTGTTGGAATTGAATTTGGGCCAGAAATGAGCTGTTGGCCAAGTGTATGACAAAATGGCTCCAAAAGTGAGGACAAGGGCCTCAAAATAGGCCTTGAATTTGTTTTCTGTGGGCCTCGGGCTGATTTTGTTGGGCCCATTGAGATTTGTCTCAGGCCTTCACTAATATAACTCATAAGCCAAGTTGGGACTTGCTAAATGGGGCTGAAACAATGATGGGCCTAAAGATTGGACTGTTGGCCTTAAATGGTGGCCTTGGACCAAAATCTGTGGGCCAAGGGATGATATTACCGGGCCCCTTGAATCCCATCAAGGCCTGTAGTAAAATAGAGCATGGGCCAACCTGGGCCTGGTTTATAGGGGCTGAAATCGATCGTGGGCCTATTTTGTCCTTAGTTACTTAATAAACATGGGCCAAACAAGGTTTTTGAGGTTATTTACTGGGCCTACTATAGGTTCTGGGCTGGAACAGTAAAGTTGGGCCGAGACATCATTGGGCCTGGACAGTACAAGGTTGGGCCCATCTTGGGCCATCCAGAATCCATTTGGGCCTGATGTTGGGCCTGTTGGGCCAACAAATTTGACCTTGAGCCACCCGGTGGCCTTGGTATTTTGGGTTGAATAAACTTGAGTTTATGAGGGCTATTGTGCAGAAAAGATGAAGTGGCTAGCAAAGAAATCATGTAGACTGGGCCTTATTAAAACTGATGGGTCCACATCCAAACTGTTTGGGCCTTTCAGCAGCCATATTGGGCTTGGGCAGTACCCATTTGGGCCTGCTGTATGCCCTTAGGGTTCTTGGCCGATTATGCCTCCCCCCCCTTGTTCATCCTTAACCAACTGAATATGCTTGGACAATGGCCTTCATGGTTGACTAGGGTTTGTTATAGTCGAATGAGATGGGTGTTCCACGAATGATTTAGTCGGATGAATAGGGACGAATGGGTGAGTATGTGTTCGGTCGAATGAGGAATCCCCGAATGGAAGGGTGTGTTGGCTGGCGAATGAAGTGGGGTTCGAATGAAGGTCCCACTGCCGAATGAAGTTGGAGCTTGTCGAATGAGGCTAGGTCTCTGCATGGCTGGCGAATGGCAAGGTAGCGAAGGAAGCATGGCCGAATGAGAGTGGTTCTGTCGAATGAAGGCTGGCCATACGGCCTTAGCCATTCGACCGAGACTTTGCTTCGGCCATATCATGGTTTGCTCAGATCCACGATGGTTTAAGTGTTGATGAGTGTTAGAACCCATCTCGAAGGTGTAGGACTCGAAGGTATTGGTCTAGACCCGATTTAGAGATGGTGACCGGTTGTAGTGGGTGAAAACCCTAATTTTCGTGGGTTTTGCAGCTGGTTACCTCGAGTTCTAGTGTGTAACAGCTCCGATCCGTTGTACTTTCTTGTAGAGCTCGTCGAGAGCTTCGCGTGGACGCAAGAATCACCAAATTTCGTTAAGAAATGAGGGAGATATGAGCTCTTGAAGTTTGGAAATGGTGTGGTGGCTCAAAACCGGGTTTTAGGGTTTTTGGGAAGAAGAAAGAGAAGAAAGTGAGGGAAAAGCCTCATTTTTGGCTTTAAATACCCGGTGGGTGTTCGGGTTCGTTTTTGTTGCTCGGTTCGCGTTTTCGTCACGTTTCCGGAAAATTACGCGTAATTTAAATGGATTTAAATAAAAAGAGTTTAAATTAATTATTTTGATGAGTTTCAAAATTGTAAAATGTTATTTATTTTATTTTATTAAATTACTTCCGCTCGTGTCGTGTTTTCGTTTTCGTTTCGTCAGATCGCGTCACCTTCGCGCGTAATTCGTTCGAATCGTCACCCGAACGAATACGACGATGGTTTTGCTTTCTGACTTTTGTTTTCTACTTTTCAGTCATTATTTCAGAACTCTAAACTCACAGATATGTTTGTGTGAATCGTCACTCACGCAAACACACTGTCAGTTCGTTATTCTGAAATAACACTGTAATTGTGTTTAGATTGTGTTTCCTCACTGTCGGACTCAACTAAACATCCTGTTTTCACATTGTTTTTGTACTGACTTGTCGGTCATCTGATTCCTGTCAATTGTGGACATCAGATCGCAACCGATATGTTTCTGAGTATTGTTTGAGCACCGTTGTTTCTCGTGACTTGTTGTGTTAACTGAAATTAAGTTTTCACTTAATAAATGTAACAAATGTTCCAAATGTACGTTGTACTTAATGTATTTAAGTTTATACGAAAATACGTACAACGATTTCTTGTATTTAAGATCTTGTTAATTCAAGTACTGTTTAAAATCGTATAAGTACACATAGTTACTGTAGAAAGTACACGTACCGTACGGACTTGCCGGACGTTCTGGTACTTGCTGTTACAGTCTCCCCTTGTTAAAGAAATTTCGTCCCGAAATTTAAGAGTTGTTATCGGGTACAGCTTCTTCTTCAAACAGTTGGGGATACTTTAACTTCATGTGATCTTCACGTTCCCAAGTAAACTCGGGTCTGCGTCTTGAGTTCCAAGGAACCTTTACAATAGGGATACGGCTTCGCCTCAGTTGTTTAATCTTGCGATCCATAATCTCTAAAGGTTCCTCGATAAAGTGTAACTGTTCATCAACTTGAATCTCTTCAAGTGGAATGACGAGTGATTCGTCAGCAAAGCATTCCTTTAAGTTCGAGACATGAAACACGTCATGCACACCACTGAGTTCATCTGGTAAGCTCAATCTGTACGCCACAGGACCAATACGTTCGATGATTTCGAACGGTCCTACGTATCGTGGTGCTAGTTTGCCTTTTGTTCCAAAACGCACAACGCCTTTCCATAGGGATACCTTCAACATGACACGGTCTCCCACTTGAAATTCCAACGGCTTACGCCGTTTGTCGGCATAGCTTTTCTGTCTGCTTCTTGTAGCTTGCAATCTTCTCTGAATCTGAGCAATCTTGTCAGTGGTTTCCTGAATCAGTTCTGGTCCAGTTATACGGTTATCTCCCACTTCTGACCAACAGATCGGTGACCGACATTTTCGACCATAAAGAGCCTCGAATGGGGCACAACCGATGCTGCTGTGATAACTGTTGTTGTAAGAGAATTCAATTAGTGGCAAATGAGAATCCCAATTACCACCAAAATCTAGAACACAAGTTCTTAACATGTCCTCTAGGGTTTGAATTGTACGTTCACTTTGACCGTCCGTTTGTGGATGGTAAGCTGTACTCAAATTTAACTGTGTCCCTAGAGATTTCTGTAGTGATTGCCAGAACCTTGATGTAAGTCTGCTGTCTCGATCGGAAATAATAGACAATGGCACACAATGACGTACCACTATCTCATTGATATATAATCTTGCCAGTTTATCCATCGTGAAAGTTTCACGCGTCGGCAAGAAGTGAGCAGATTTTGTTAAACGATCGATGATCACCCAAATTGTATCGTGACCACTGGAAGTGCGCGGTAGCTTGGTAATGAAGTCCATAGCTATTTGTTCCCACTTCCAGAGTGGAATCTCAGGCTGTTCCAGTAAACCAGACGGTTTCTGGTGTTCCGCCTTTACTCTTGCACGCGCAAGACATCTGCCGACGTATTCGGCTATGTCTTCCTTCATTCCCGGCCACCAATAAAATCTCTGTAATTCTCAGTACATTTTATCGGCGCCCGAATGCACTAATTATCTGGTTCGTGTGCTTTCTCAAGAGTAATTCTTCTGGATTGACCTATCACCGAAATCCACCATTTTGGTGGTAGGCATTTCATCCAGCTTCTCTCAAATTGTCTTTCTGTTCTATCACCTAACACACTCTTTAAAGCTTTCATAAGTGACTCTGACAACTCTGAATCTTGATCGTCTGGTTAAGATTCTCACGTCACATGGTGAATTCTTAGGTTATTTGATATAACCGTATACATACTTCACCATTTGTTTAATCTGTTCTCAACTTTGAAAGTGGACTTATATATCGGGAAGGTCTACTTAAGATATGGTATTACTATTGGAATAAAGATAATGGTCTATCCCTTCTAAGTAATACTATACTCACTGTGAGGTGATGTATATTTATCTTACTTTTACCCGGAAGTCATGTGTCTTTCGGAACTCATTGTAACTGTTGTTCCAACTGTTACTTATTCTTATCCTAATTTCCAAATGAAAGAAATCAGGATAGGGTTGTCATTCCTTTAACAGCTCCAGAATATACCTGAGATGTCTTTCGCGTTCTGTCTTTCTATTAAAATGATTTAGTAAGTCATCCCTAACGATAATGATAAACTAATCCAGATACAGTTTGCATACTCAGTTCATGAAGCCCATGAAAATCATATATGCATTCTTCTATCCGAAAGGCATTATTGTAACGTGAAATGCCCATATTTCATTCGGAATGTTGTCTCTTGTCATATCCTCGTCTTGCACTCACAACTGGTTTCTCCTGATCCACTTATCTTGTTTTAAATAAGACTCAGCATTTTCCTAACATTCATGCTTTACTAACGCCATTGAACCATAGTTCTCTAATTAAAGTAACTCAAAATTTTAAGAGGTTCAGGTGGAAGGTGGAAGCTGACACACTAACTTGGACATTTTGAACTCCTATGAGTTTTAGTGTTCTATTTAACCTAAGTTCTCTTCTTAAATACTGTATTTAAAATGTAATTGTGGATTTCTCTATCTTTATTTAATCTTTTAATGCTTACTTAACCTAAAGGTTCCTTAAGTTATTATTACGACTATCTTTTGACACTAACTTTGTTTACGACTATCATAATTTATTGTTTCTAAAATTACCACAGACCATGCAGTTCTAATTAATACACCAATAAATAACTTTACTGCACTAAGATGAAATTTGCATACCTATGGAGTCATCGGACTCCGAGTGTTCCCCAGGAGCTGGTAAAGCGAGTAGTTCCTCAATGACTGCTGGGTCTGCTGGAGGCATTTTCCTAGGGCAGTCCCTTGCGAAATGTCCATGCATTCCGCACGTGTAGCAGTTGTTGTTAGGTTGAGAGGAAGTAGAGGTGCTCGCTTTTTGTTTCTGTTTCCTGGTCGAATTTACCCGACACTTTTGAATCCAGTGTCCGTATCTTCCACAAAGTGTACATGATACACATGAAAGTTCAGCTCGATGATGGTGGAGACAAACTGAACAGAGGGAAACTTTTCCCTTAGAATGTGCAGGACTTGTGGAAGATATCCTCACGGGGCAGTCTCGTGAAATGTGTTCGGATAATCCGCACACATAGCAATCCTTTCTGTATCGAGGAAGAGGATATGTAGTGTTTCCGGGATTCTGGTTATGAGTCGGGGGATTATTACAATCACGACTCCAGTGTCCCTTTTCCCCACAGTTCAGACAATGTTTGCACAGTTTACCCTTAGCATGGTGGAGACCGCACGTGGCACATAAAGTAAATTTGTCAGCATGACGCTTATGACCCTCTGACTCCGGAGCAACGGCCATCTGACGAAGAGGAATGGGCTCAGTGTAGATTACAAGGTCTCTTGATTCTTCAGGATGACACCTTTTTCGCTTCTTGCTTGACTCTCCTGTTTCCGGTTTCTTCTGCTCTGTAGAAAGTAGTGGGAAGATCTTAGCAAACTCCTCACTATTCCTGATCCGAGCGATGATTCTTGGGAGAACCGCCACCAACTGTTCAGTGATCAAAGTTGCAAGTGCCTCGACTGCTGGGTCCGTCTCCTGCGAAGGTAGAGGCGGTGATGGTTGTCTTCTTGGTGACATTCTAATCATAACCAATTGAACATTGGTTAGTGCAATGATCGAATGCAGAAGACACAATGCACATAAATTCCTAATTCCTATGTTCTCTACATGTAGGGTCCCTAGGTTATAGTCTAGGCCAAACCGTTTAAATAAATGACCTATATTTCTCTATAACCATGGCTCTGATACCAATCTGTCACACCCCGAGCCGGCGGGATAGGATCGGTTGTCCCGTCGGGCGGAAGGTTCCCGGGGCGCGATATCGTGAGTGATAATCGGATTGATCAGATTGTTATATGGCACATGATACAAAAATGAGAAATGCTAAATATGATAGAATTACAAAGTTAAATTACATCAGTATAGTTTATAATTTAACAATGTAAATCTACTGTTAACATCATAGGTTTCTATCTTGTATCTACACAAGATATACAAACTGATACGTGTAATGATGTCTTCAAAATATGCAAGTCCAAAATACTAAGTCTTCTAATGGAAGTCCTAGTCCAGAAGTAATGACTTCCTAATTGACCTGTTCGTCACCTGAGAAGTCATGCAAAAAGATCAAGTCAACACATGGTTGGTGAGTTCATATAGTTTTGTAACTTTGAAAATGTTTTGAACCCTTCTTTCGGTAAAGACCCTAACCTCATTAACACCACATGTATCATCCAGATCGGTATGCTTATATATAGGGCATACCCCTGGGTCAAGGCTACAACCCCGCCCAGACGACGTCCCACCACATACTAATCCGCATAGGACATTGTTGTTAATGACAATTAAGCGTTTTTACCTACCATACACTTTTAAACACCCATGAATTCTCTGTTCTCTGTTCCTGTAATTGCAATCATTTGAAATCTCTCTTGATTTCATATGTTCATCATACAAATATGATTAAAACAGCAATTGTAGAATTAGTATAAATGCTTAATTAAATAAGTAAATAAACATTCAATAAAATCTAAGTCCTAATGATTGGGGCCTATAGTCTACTTGGTAAATTTGTTTTTTAATCTAGTTGGAACAAACATAAATTTTCATATGGGTAGGCATCAACATTACTGGTAAGTGACAAGTTTTTTACAGTTTTGTTACATTATTTGGTGCCAACAAAATTTTTTTATAAAAATTAATTTGTCCACGATGTAACACAACTGTACAGACTAATGGTGACCTGTACAGCTGTGTTACGTCTATGTTAGATCGTGAACAAATTATTATTATTTTTTTTAAATTTTGTCGGCGCTTTTTTTCTTTATAAAAATGACCCTAATGATGTTACAAAACTGTAAAAAAAATCGGCTTTGTTTACATTGTTTTTTTTAAGGTTTCCAAAGTTTCCTCAACTAAAGGTGGCTTCCAAAATAACCATCCCATATATATATATATATATATATATATATATATATATATATATATATATATAGGGGATGAAATTTTTTATAATCCTCATCTTTTGCTATAACTACATAACTCTCATCCAATGGTTACTTTAAAAAGGTAAGTAGGATCGTGCCACGTGTCAAGTTCTTTGTTTTTAGTATGAAAGGCATTTTAGACATTTGTCATTTATATAAAGTTTACCCCCTTGTTTTTTAAACATTCATAACTTTTTTATACTATATTATTTTTTAAAAAAAATTGCACCATTATACTCGTCTCATTTTTCTCTTTAATTTCGTTATAGTCTTGACTAGTTTTTTTTATTTTTTATTTTTTTGATGTCATGTATTTACATTATTGTAACGAGCTTAACGATAGCAAATTAATTATAATTTTTTTCTAACAATGGTAAATTACAGTAATGTAACACAAAATAAAGTAATGTAAGACAAAATGAAATAATTTACAATGACATAATTAACGGTGACGTAACACATTATTTACAGTGATGTAATTTTCTCTTTAATTTCTGTTATAATGTTGACTAGTTTTTTTAATTTTTTTTCTCATTGTCCATTATTAACATCGATATAACGAGCATAAATATAACACATTATTTTGAATTTTTTTCTAACAATGATAAATTACAGTGATGTAATATAACACATTATTTTATTGTTTCTCTAACAATGATAAATTACAGTTATGTAATATAACACATTATTTTGATTTTTTTTCTCTAACAATGATAATTATAGTGATGTAATTTATCATTGTTCGAAAAAAATTCAAACTAATTTGTTGTATTTAGGCTCGTTACAAATTAGGGATGATTAACCGAAAAAACCGAACCGGAACCAAATTAACCGATAAAACCGAACCGGAACCAAATTAACCGAAAAAACCGAAACCGAATTTTACGTCAATGTAAATTACATCTCGACAAATTACGTCAATGTAAGTTACATCACTGTCATTTATCATTTTTAAAAAAAAATTCAAATAAATTTGTTATATTTAAGCTCGTTACAATAATGTAAATATAGGGCATCTAAAAAAAGTAAAAAAAAATTAGTCAAGACTATAACGGAATTAAAGAGAAAAAATGAGACGAATATAATGATGCAATTTTTTTTTAAAAATAATATATTATAAAAAAGTTATAAATGTTTAAAAAAGAGGGGGGGAAAACTTATAAAGGTAAATGACTATAATGCCCTTTTTAATATTTTAATGAAAAGCTTATGTGTAAGTTTATGATTGGTTGAAATGAGTTATGTAGTTGTAGCAAAAGATGATGGTTATAAAAAATTTCATCCCCTATATATATATATATATATATATATATATATATATATATATATATATATATATATATATATAGGGAAGGGTATAAAAAATAACCCTCTTTTTTTGCTACAACTACATAACCCATTTCAACCAATCATAAGCTTACACATATGCATTTCATTAAAATATTAAAAAGGGCATCATAGTCATTTTACCCCTTATAAGTTTCCCCCCACTCTTTTTTAAACATTAATAACTTTTTTATAATATATTATTTTTTTAAAAAAATTGCACCATTATATTTGTCTCATTTTTCTCTTTAATTCCGTTATAGTCTCGACTAATTTTTTTTACCTTTTTTAGATGCCATATATTTACATCATTGTAACGAGCTTAAATATAACAAATTTATTTGAAATTTTTTTAAAAATGATAAATTACAGTGATGTAAGTTACATTGACGTAATTTATCGTGATGTAATTTACATTGACGTAAAATTCCGTTTCGGTTTTTTTTCGGTAAATTTGGTTTAAATTACAGTGATGTAATTTAAACATTAATAACTTTTTTATAATATATTATTTTTTTTAAAAAAATTGCACCATTTTATTCGTCTCATTTTTCTCTTTAATTTCGTTATAGTCTCGACTAATTTTTTTTTACCTTTTTTAGGTGCCATATATTTACATCATTGTAACGAGCTTAAATACAACAAATTTATTTGAATTTTTTTTAAAAATGATAAATTACAGTGATGTAAGTTACATTGACGTAATTTATCGTGATGTAATTTACATTGACGTAAAATTCGGTTTCGGTTTTTTTTCGGTGAATTTGGTTTAAATTACAGTGATGTAATTTACATTGACAACAAATTAGTTTAAATTTTTTTCGAATAATGAAAAATTACATCACTATAATTATCATTGTGAGAGAAAAAAATCAAAATAATGTGTTCTGTTTCATCACTGTAATTTATCATTGTAATTATCATTGTTAGAGAAAAAAATTAAATAATGTGTTACGTCACCGTTAATTATGTCATTGTAAATTACTTCATTTTGTGTTACATTACTTCATTTTTTGTTACATTACTGTAATATACCATTGCTATAATTTTTTTTAATTAATTTGCTATCTTTAAGTTCGTTACAATGATGTAAATACATGACATAAAAAAAAAAAAACTAGTCGAGATTATAACGAAATTAAAGAGAAAAATGAGACGAGTATAATGGTGCAATTTTTTTTAAAAATAATATAGTATTAAAAAGTTATGAATGTTTAAAAAAAATGGGGTAAACTTTACTTAAATAACAAATGTCTTAAATACCCTTTATATAAAAAAAAGAAAAAAAAGGAATCTGACACGTGTCACGATCCTACACACTTTCCTTTTTCAAGCAACCATTGGATGATGGTTAATGGGTTGTAACAAAAGATGAGGGTTATCAAAAATTCCATGCCCTATATATATATATATAGGATTGTGATCTAATTATAACCCCTTATGGCAATAACCCATTAACTCTAATTACCCAATCAAAATTAAACACATGGTTTTATATTATTAAATCTGATGAGGGCATATTAGTAATTTGGTTTATGTACTAACTTACCCCCTCTTTTTTTATACATCCATAACTTTTTTTATACTATAATATTTTTTTATGAAAATTGCACCATTTTACTCGTCTTATTTTTCTCTTTAATTCCGTTATAGTCTTGATTAGGTTTTTTTATTTTTTTTCGGATGCTCGTATTTACACCAATGTAACAAGTATAAAAATAACAAATTATTTGCAACAAGTTGTAATAAATTTGGGTTTACATTGTTGTAGAATAAATAGGGGTTACGTTTAAGAGTGTAAACGAGCCAAGCCGATCCCGAGGTCGTTAATTACGTTATATTCTTGACTAGGTTTTTTTATTTTTTCCGGATGTTCCAAAATTCGTTATATTTACAAGATTGTATATATATTTTAATACTTTAAAAAAAATTATATATACAAAATTGTAAATACATTTTAATACTTAAAAAAAATACTATAACATTTTGTTGATAAAAACCAAAATTCGTCCTTTTAAATACATCTTAATACTTTAAAAAAATATATCTACAAGACTGTAAATACATTTTAATACTTTAAAAAAAATAGTATAATATTTTGTTGATAAAAACCAAAATTCGTTACATCTACAAGATTGTAAATACATTTTAATACTTTAAAAATTATATCTACAAGATTGCAAACACATTTTAATAATTTAAAAACCAAAATTCGTTACAAAATCAAAAATATAACGTAATTAACGAGCATCCGGAAAAAATAAAAAAAACCTAGTCAAGAATATAACGTAATTAACGAGCTCGGGATCGGCTTGGCTCGTTTACACTCTTAAATGTAACCCCGATTTATTCTACACCAATGTAAACCCAAATTCGTTAAAACTCATTACAAATAATTTGTTATTTTTATACTTGTTACATTGGTGTAAATACGAACATCCGAAAAAAAATAAAAAACCTAGTCAAGACTATAACGGAATTAAAGAGAAAAACAAGACGAGTAAAATGATACAATTTTTATAAAAAATATTATAGTATAAAAAAGTTATGGATGTATAAAAAAAGATGGGGTAACTTTAATAATATAGCAAATTATATAGATCAAATATATTATTTTATAATAATTTAATATTAACCATTAGATTGGAATCTTAGAATTTGATCATTAAACAGAGTGTGGTTATTAGGTTATTGTTCTATCATAGAGTTATGAATTGATCACTTCCCTATATATATATATATGGAAATGTATAAAAAATAACCCTCTTTTTTTGCTAAAATTACATAACCCATTTCAACCAATAATAAACTTACACACAAGCTTTTCATTAAAATATTAAAACGTGTATCATAGTAATTTTACTTTTATAAGTTTTCCCCCTCTTTTTTAAACATTAATAACTTTTTTTATAATTTATTATTTTTTTTAAAAAAATTGCACCATTATATTCGTCTCATTTATCTCTTTAATTCTGTTATAGTCTCGACTAATTTTTTTTTTACTTTTTTTTTAGATGCCATATATTTACATCATTGTAACGAGCTTAAATATAACAAATTTATTTCAAATTTTTTCTAACAACGATAAATTACAGTGATGTAATTTACATTGACGTAATTTATCGTGATATAATTTACATTGACGTAAAATTCGGTTTTTTCGGTTAATTCGGTTCCAGTTCGGTTTTTTCAGTTAATTTGGTTCCGGTTCGGTTTTTTCGGTTAATTCAGTTTCGGTTCGGTTTTTTTTGGCTTTTTGCTCATCCCTAATTTGTAACGAGCATAAATACAACAAATTAGTTTGAATTTTTTTCAAACGATGATAAATTACATTACTATAGTTATCGTTGTTAGAGAAAAAAATCAAAATAATGTGTTTTATTACATCACTGTAATTTATCATTGTAATTATCATTGTTAAAGAAAAAATAAAATAATGTGTTATATTTATGCTCGTTACATCGATGTAAATAATGGACAATGAGAAAAAAAATTAAAAAAACTAGTCAACATTATAACGAAAATTAAAGAGAAAATTACATCACTGTAAATAATGTGTTACGTCACCGTTAATTATGTCATTGTAAATTACTTCATTTTGTGTTACATTACTTCATTTTGTGTTACATTACTGTAATTTACCATTGTTAGAAAAAAAATTCTAATTAATTTGCTATCTTTAAGTTCGTTACAATGATGTAAATACATGACATCAAAAAATTTAAAAAAAAAGCTAGTCGAGACTATAACGAAATTAAAGAGAAAAATTAGACGAGTATAATGGTGCAATATTTTTTAAAAATAATATAGTATAAAAAAGTTATGAATGTTTAAAAAAGGGGTAAACTTTACATAAATGAAAAATGTCCAAAATGCCCTTCTTATTAAAAAAAAAGAAATTAACACGTGGCACGATCCTATACACTTACCTTTTAAAGTAACCATTGGATGATAGTTAATGGATTGTAACAAAAGATAAGGGTTATCAAAAATTCCATCCCCTATATATATATATATATATATATATATATATATAGAAGATGGTTATTTTGGAAACCCACTTGAGTTGAGGAAACTTTGGAATCTTTGAAAATAACAATGCAAACAAACCTATTTTTTTTTATTTTTTTTAAAGATTTGTAACATCACTGGGGTCAATTTTATAAAAAAAATGAAAAAAGCGCCGAGCCATTTTTTTTAAAAACAATTAATTTGTAGACGATGTAACACAGCTGTGTACAGCTGTGTTACGTCTTTGTTACATCGTCTACAAATTAATTTTTTTTAAAAAAAATGGCTCGGCGCTTTTTTCATTTTTTTTATAAAGTTGACCCCAGTGATGTTACAAATCTTTAAAAAAAAATACAAAAAAATTAGGTTTGTGTGATAATTGCAGTTGAGAATTACGTCATTGGTGACGGGATCACATTTGGTTGTGCTAGAAATCCGTGTTGATTTGGCGATTGAAATTATTACAGATCGATAGTATGCGAGAAGTGATGAATGTGGGCGAAAACCGTGTGCAAAACGGAGTCCTGGATTGCTCGGAATCGAAAAACGAAGAAAAATTTCTAAGTATTGAACTCCTGGACTCGTCGCGGTACGTGAAGGCTAGGATGAGGGTCCTCCGCGATACGCGATGCATGAAAAATATCTGAGATTCCCGGATTTCTTCGCGGTACGCGAAGCCCTTTTTGGCTCCTCGTCGCGGTACGCGACGGGTGAGGCGGTGGAATGCATTGATCTTCTTCACCAGATTTCATGCAGAAGTTTATTTTTAAAACTTCTCGAATACAGACACTCAAACACACACACACACCAGACGAACTTTTCACCATCAAATCACCATTTTCAAGCTTTCTAATCGTGTGGATCGCACCAGAGAACGTGTTTACAAGTCCTGATCGTTGTTTTAACCGTAGAAATCCGTCTGTTTTGGTAATAATTCATTTTAACCTTCTAGGTTGATTTTGATTGATTAAATCTTGATTTTGAACGTAATGACATAGTTAGGATTGTTGATTATTGTCTAGATGATGGCTAGGATTGATTATAATCAAAGAACACGAAGTTTTAACGGTTAAATTCTTGTTTTGATCCGTTGTAATGCCCGGTTTGAATGAAATCATATCCTAGATTATAATGGTTTAAACCATTTGATTATAACAATGTAGGTGATTAGTTTGATTAATATTTGAAATGCAAGGTTAAATCCAAGTGTTTCAAACTAATCACGATCATTAACATACTTATTGGAACGATTATCTGATGTTTATGATAACAGTCAGATTAATATGTTAAACATGGTTATTATACCTATCTTAATGCTACATTGTGATATTTCATGATATTTGGGTAATCAATAACAAGGATTAATCATTCCTAAGCCATTAAATCATCTAGAAACTGTTTTAGCATTATAATCAACAACATTAACTATTTGGTTAATCCTAGATTATTCTGATTAATCAAGAATGTCATCAACCTTGTATTAGGAATCTAATTCAATGTAGGTTCCTATATTATCATACATTGTATGATACAACATCAAAATTAATCAATTAAATACTTAATATCGGTTTGATGACTTCCAAAGCAATGTCTTTGACATTGAACGTTCAGAAAGGTCTAATCAGTGAGTTAAAACCTAAATAACTCATTAAATATAAATAAATGCAGAATCACCTCTTTATTATCAGTTTGGGAGATATTCTGCTACCTCTATATTATCAGGTGAGTTTCGTACAACCCCTTTTCTTTTTACTCTTTTATAAACATCGGGGTAGTGCTATAAAACTTTTCAGAACTATATGATATGTATCACTGTTATCTGAGTGATTTCATGTGATTGTTGAGAACTTGTGGATTTCATGGGATTTTGCCTGAGAACAGAACTTTATCACAGAACTTGAAAGCCCTCATTACTGAACTGTATCTAGTGAACCCGTGTGGGGCCGAACAGAAAACATTGATAGTACTATTGGCTGACAACCCATTTGCCGGGAGCTTGCAACTCCCCTTGGTGTAAATGTTTGTTATCTGTTTACAGAACTTCTTAATGTAGTGATAAACATTAAGACAATGAGGCACCAAGATATTTACCGACGGGTAGTATATTTATAGAACAAGAACAGAACAGTCCAAAAGGAACTAGATACGGGTCCCATGGTTATCTTGAACAGAACATTTTGAGAACTTATAATTACATATCATATCATATTGTGGAACTTGAACTGTATGATCTCACCAGCTTTGTGCTGACGTTTCAAATTTAAATCTTTTTGTAGGAAGACAGTGACCAACCGGTGAGGCAACACTTTAAACACTTTTAATTAAATAAATGTAATAAACTTAGATTATATAATGTAATATTGGTTGTGATTGCGACACCCTTGTAATATATTTCTTTTAAGTTAATCTGTGTGCTTGTGATATCGGATCAAGTAAGTCACCCCTTATCTCTGAAACATCACCACTATGCTTCCGCGACCATTTCAGTGACATCATAATGAGGTGACGAGAGGTGGGGGTGTGACAGTTTGTTTGCATTGTTTTTTTCAAAGTTTCCAAAGTTTCTTCAACTCAAGTGGGTTTCCAAAATATACATGCCCTACACACATATATATATGTACACACACTTTTTTTATGTTATCATGATGCAAGTGAAATCATATACACAATGAACTGTTTTCTCAAGTACCATCACCTACTATGAAGGAACGCTTTTATTCATGTCAAGCATTACACAACATATAACAATCCCAACTACATGTCTTACTATAAACATGTTACACTCCACGGTCACCGTCTTTTGCTTTACAACTTCTGATATAAGAATTACTTTTAAGTTTCAAAGAAGACAATTTTTGGTTGATGTATATTTTGCTATGACAATACACAAGAGTTAAGGACACAAGATCTAGGGTTGGTTTGTTATCTAAATAAAAAATTGTAGGATCAGATGTTCTCATTTGATCAATATTAGGTTATAGCAGCGGAATTCAACGATGAATTAGCTCAAAATTAGCAAGAACAAAGTTAATCTAATAGAACAGTAAAGTACAAGTTGTTATAGAAAGATAATTCTGCAAAAGGAATAATATCATTCAATTCGCACTAACTTCGTTTAAAGATACAATATGTCAACTGCCCTTATATAGAAGCAGTGACGTCTGATGATGTCACATGATGTTGACACCTAACAGACAAAAGATAACTACTGAAATAACTAAACTACTGAGAATGTTTACAACATCTGAAAACATCCTCTTACAACGACTGAAGAACTAAAACTACTGAAATTAAAACTACAACATCTGATGAGTAAAACACTCATAAGACTTTTACCAATACTGAAAGAAAACTACTGAAGACTAAACTAACACCACAACATCTGAAGACTTACACTTCAGCTGTTGTGGATAACTTCAGATCTTGTAACATCTGTAAAATGCATATCAGCTGTTGTGTTCTTCTTCAGTTGTTGTGAGTGTTGTGAGACTTAGAGATTTTTCTGATCAGGCTCATTGGTTCTTTTAGTCCAACAAACTCCCCCTGAACCAATGCAGCCAAAAACCTCTAATTATTGAATGTCTCACTTATTTGTATCCCAGGCTGAAAGACTTGTCTTTTTCTTTGAGATCAGTATCAAAATGACCAATTTAAATGTATGCCTGGTAATCAACAGCTTCTGAAAATCTAACAGACAAAATATGAGAGGGAACTCCATTGGGGAAATGGACTATGAGCATTAACCCCTCTCATTGAAGCTATTGATCATATATGAGCCTGAATGACTCCCTGACATAGGCTTCCAGCAGGATTACTTTCTCTTCAGGAGTCAGCCTTTCAGGTTCACCTTCAAAAAATGACTCAGGTCCATAGTACTCAGATAAGTACCTGGCCGTTGTCCCATCATGTAGCTCCACCCTAGTTATCTCTCTGTACACAAATTCATCTGGATGCTTCCCTTCCAGAAATAAGGGAAGCTCATTCTGTTTAACCCCTTCAAGCTTTCTGTACACTAACCCTTTCTTAATCATCTTGTTTTGTAGAAACTTTGGAGCTTTCAAACCAGAATTGTACACACTTTTAAAATCTCCAATAATCTCCCAAGGATCAAGTACAGATCCTAACATAATGTCAGCACTTATTACCTTTCTGATCCTTCTAACATAAGCAGCTGGAGCCTCTCTCCTGTGGATCCTATCAATGACTCTAGGATCAGGCCACATCCTGATTTGCTCTTTCCTATACTGATATGTGAACCTCAGAGCATACAACCTTTGTGCTTCTTTCTTCATTGCTATAATGGTTGATGTCTGAGGGTATTCCTTGTCAACCAGTCTTAGGATTTTCTCATCATGCTTCTTCTGGATTTCTTCCTCTTCAAGTTTAACTTTCACTGCTAACCTTTGAGATTCTGGTTTAATCTTTGGATACTGTCCAAACACCAATGGCTTTTCTGGCACAAAATTGGCAGGTAATTTTACTACCTTCTTCTGAACCATTAACCCTGATCCAGTTTTTGAAGACTCAGGCTTTTGAACTTTTGTTTTCATCACAGTAGAAATGGGAAGCCTGTCTTCTTCATCAGTTTCATCTTCTTCTTGAATCCTCAGAACTCTCCTCTTCTTTGGAGGTGCATCAACATCAACCATTTGAGCAAATGATTTGGTGGAGGGAATTACTTGCTGCTTTTGAACAGCAGTTACATCAATTTCAATTTCCTTTCCAACTCCACCCATCTGAGTTTGATCTTCTTGTGCTTGCACTTTTTCTGTTTCAATTTCTTGAGATTCAGATTGTGTTTCTGATTCAGAGGCTGTAACCTCTTCTGCAGTTACTTTCTCAACACTTTCCTCAACTTCTTTGTCAACATTTACTTCAACCTCCTTTTCCACATCCTCTACCTCCTTCTCAGCAATGGTAGCAGCATCAGCAGGTTTTGCCTTCTTTTGTCTCTTGTATGTAACTTGAATAACTGGAGACTTTTCAGAAGCAATTTCTTCATCTTCATTTCTTGGCCGTTTAAAAGCTGTGACTGAATCTTTTCCTAACTCCCCCTTTTTGGCTGCAGGGGAAGAAGGAGTGTAAAAAGTAGAAAGCTTGGCAGTCACTGCATCATCTACCATTTGCTGGATTTGAGTTTGTGAGGGAAGCCTCTCATCAAGGGCTTGGGTTATGATATTTTTTAGTAATGGAGTGATGAGAGGTAGAACTGTGAGAAGGGCAGCAGCTAATGCCTCTGGGGGGCTTGAACCCAAAGGATTAGTGCCTGAAGCAGAGGCTGGTGGTTTATCAAATTTTGGAGTAGATGTGGAAGTGTTTGTGTGACCTTCAAGATTGGAAGGTGCCATCTGTGGGTTGATAGGGGAAGATGGACTTTTGTCCTTGGACATCTTGGTGAGCAGCTCATGGAGTCTGCAGACCTCAGCCTCAAGGAGTTTGTTTTGATGTAGAACATCAGCTAGGGTCCGTTGGTCATCATTAGCCTTGGCTAAATCAATGACCTCCTGATAGTATCAGGATGTACCTGAGTTGAGTGTGGCTCAACATGTTCAGGTGCCCCTTTGTCTTGGTACTGGGGACTTCCAACCTCAGGGATAAACCCTTCATCAGTTGTTGCCTCTGGCAGGGTCTTAGATATGTTACTACTATCAATCACTCCAAATGATGGAGGTGATGAAGTAGCAGCCCTGTCAGATGTCAGAATCTCTCTGTCCACACTAGGAGATCTGATATGGTAGTCAGAATCCTGTGGGTTATCAGAAACACTTTGATCCTCCCCCTCAATGTTGGAGCTAATCCCAGTGGTAATAGGTGTCTGGGTAGGGATAGGAGTGTTTAGCTGATCCAGGATTTGTTCAATTACAAAAGTTGGGCTTTGTTGGGTGGTTTCAATAGTAATAGGCTGTGAAGCAGATTGCACCCGGGGAGAATGATGCTGTTCAATAGAAGCCTTTTCAAATGAAAGAGGCTCTAGAAGTGTGTCTACCCCTTCCATGGTTGCACCAAGTTCCTGTTGAGAGGAAGCCTGGGCGGTTTCAGCTGGTGGAGTCTGATGGACCACTGGCTGACTACTTCCAGTGGCCATGTCATGCCTTGGTGAGGCATGGGCAGACTCAGGGGACTCATTTCCCTGAGCAGCCTTTTTGGGCTTTTTGGAATGTGGTTTGGTGGGGACTTTGGATTTTGATTTGGAAGTGGAGACTGTGGGTTCCCTATGCTTGGGTTTGAGCTTTCGGGCAGCCTCTTTGAGAGTGAGGTTAGTGTTGTGTCGGGAATATACCTCCAGTAGAACTGCTGGAGCAGAGATCCCCTGACCAACAAGGCCATTTTGCTTTAACTGTTTTTTTATGATGGCCATGATAAAACGTGGGTAAAGAAGCCATCTAGAAGAAACAGGTTTAGCAGCATGTTCAGTTAATTCTGAAAATAAAATTTGCGAAAAATTTAGTTTTTGTGATTCTAGGATAGAGAATAATACCTGCTGCCACCTTGATGACATCTGGTCCCATGAGGATGATTTTGGAGCCAAGCAGATGTTGATCATGTGAAAGATAAGACGCTCAGGATCATTGAAATGCTTCTTGTACAGAGTTGAGTCACTCAAGTCACCCTGGTATTCGTGACTTGTGAAACAGAGGTCAGTTAGGTTCTTTGGGAATTGAGTGACTAAGTTTGCATCATCAAGTTGAAGAACCTCCCTCAGTTCGGCTGGACTGATGTGCACATTGTGTCCATTTACTGTTGAGCGAAGGGAGATAACACCAGTGCCGACGTTAATGAGCTCGACATTCATCCAGAATTGATGAATAGATTCAACATGAATTGTTGGATTGAGAAGAAACGCGGTTTGAAATTGAGATGCATTCATGAGATCAACAGCTTCATCAAACTTGGACCAGAAGGATGATTTGGTGAGATATGCGACTGAGTTATGACGAGGTTTAAGGTTCATTGTCGCCATGGAAGCAGAGACTTGAGAGGGAAGATAGGTTTTTGAAAAAGATTGAAAGTTCTGATGAAGTGGTAATGAAACAACTGAAGAGGGTTTGGATTAAATAGATATTGGAAGTTGTTCTTCAGATGTTATAAAGAGAAAACAGCAGTGGTTGAAACAGCTGAAGAGTAAAGTTACTCATCAGGTGTTGTTGACAATTTTTGTTCATCAGCTGTTTTCATCAATTGCTCATCAGACGTTGTGAATCATCAGATTTTCTCATCAGATTTTGTGAAAAATTTGTCATTAGAACTTGTGAACAAAAGTTGTTCATCAGACTTTGTGAAATATTTTTGACCTTCAGTACTTTGTCAACCAAAACCCATCAGTACTTTTAACTGATAATATTGGTAAAGATCAGATGTTTCCTTGAATCAGTACTTCTGATATTTATCAGTACTTACTGAAAATATCAGGAGTTGCAAGGTGATACAAAAATTGAGTTTTGATAAAGGTGAATATTTTTGTATTTCTGAAAATTTTATCTGGTGGATGGAATTTTATTAGTGTGAAAACCAATTTATTCAAGTTTGCAGCATACCAAGCCTTAGAACTAAATTTTGAAAAGTTGAAGTGTCTAAGGCTTAGTAAAAATATCTGCAAGTTCATCAGCACTAGGAACAAATTTTGGATCAATCAGACCCTTTTCAAAACAATCCCTTATAAAATGATGTCTGATTTCAATGTGTTTGGTCCTAGAGTGCTGAACTGGATTCTTGACAATACAAAGAGCTGAGGCACTATCCATTAACAATGGTGTCTTAGACTCTTTGATGCCATAATCCAAAAGTTGAGTCTGAAGCCAGAGAATTTGTGAAGTACAGCTTGCAGCAGCAGCAATGTACTCGGCTTCAGCTGTGGAGGTAGCCACAGATGTTTGTTTCTTACTTTGCCAAGAAACCAAACAGTTTCCTAGAAACTGACAACCACCAGAAGTTGATTTTCTGGTAAGTTTGCATCCTGCATAGTCACTATCAGAGAAAGCAACAAGCTTGCAGGAATGCCCAGTGGAATACCAAATTCCCAGTGATTGAGTGCCCTGCAAGTATCTGAAAATTCTTTTAACAACAATCAAATGAGATTCTTTAGGTGCAGCCTGAAATCTAGCACAAACACATGTAGCAAACATAATGTCTGGCCTAGATGCTGTGAGATACATCAAGGAACCAATCATACATCTATAAAGTGTTTCATCAACTGATTTACCTTTCAAACTTGCATCAAGTTGTGTGGTGCTGCTCATGGGGTTAGAACATTGTTTACAGTTTTGCAAATCAAATTTCTTTAACAGCTCTTTTGTGTATTTGGATGATATGAAAATGCCATCAGGATTTTGTTTGATTTGAAGACCCAAGAAAAATTGTAATTCCCCCATGGCACTCATTTCAAAATTCTTGGTCATTAACTCAGTAAAATCAGCACACAACTTTGGATCAGATGAAGCAAAAATTATGTCATCAACATAAATTTGAACAAGGAGCTTATGCTGTCCTACTTTCTTTATGAACAAAGTTTTATCTATGGAGCCTCTAGTGAAATATTTTGAAGAAGAAAAGTGGATAGAGTGTCATACCAGGCTCTAGGTGCTTGTTTCAGCCCAAAAGAGCTTTATCAAGCTTATACACCCAATCAGGATGTTTATTGTCCTCAAAATCTGGTGGTTGACACACATACACTTCCTCTTTTATTTTACCATATATAAAAAAGCACTTTTGACATCCATTTGAAAAACTTTTAGTTTGTGTAAGGCAGCATATGCTAAAAACAATCTAATGCTTCCAGTCTGGCTACAGGGGCAAAAGTTTCATCATAATCAATACCTTCTTCCTGAGAGAACCCCTGTACAACCAGTCTGGCCTTGTTCTTAATATTTGACCATTTTCATCAGTTTTATTCCTAAACACCCATTTAGTGCCTATTGCACACTTACCTTGGGGTAAAGGAACCAGCTCCCAGACTTGTTATTTCTTGAACTGCAACAACTCCAACTGCATAGCCTCCACCCAGCTATTGTCTCTAAGTGCTGTGTGATAGTTCTTTGGCTCTTGTTGACTGACAAATAAAGCATAGAGACAAAAGTTTGACAATTGACTTCTTGTTGAAACACACCACAGAAATGTCACCCAAAACTTGAGATAATGGATGATCCTTCAGTTCTTGATATGGAATAAGATCAGTGCAAGTGTTTGCTGGGGGTCCAGTTGCTGCAGATGTTGATGAAGATTCAGGGAACAATTTCAGCAGGAATTTCAAATGATTGAGAGGATTCTAGAATTTCATCAGCATGGTATTTGGAGGAAGGAAAACTGGAGCAGGAGGAGCATCAGATTTAGCAGACATAGGCAGATTGTCACTAAATCTGAACAAATGAGTACTTTCATCTTCATCATCATGACTTCCTTGTGTGGTTGCTGTAGAATTGTTGGTGGAACTGCTTTAGGTGCATCATCTTCCACACCAAAAGACTCCACTGGGGATTGATAGGATTCATGTTGCAAGATGTCTAGATTAAACATCTCAACAGGATTTTGTGGAATAGAATCTTTTGGACATTCATTGAATTTGACATGAAGCGTTTCTTCACCATTTTGTTCTGCAGTTGCCACTCTGTCCGCCTTGTGCAAGTTGAAGAATAGCCAAAAATCTCCTGCATCAACCTTGGAGTCAAATTTTGTAAGTTGATCTTTGGGTTGAGGATATAACATGGCCACTCCAAAAGCTCTGAAGAAAGAAATCAATGGGG
>SZYD01000558.1:0-45442 GCA_009363875.1 Mikania micrantha
ATGTTTACATTTCCGCTGCATGATTATGAAATTTTAGTTTAAGAGCTATGTGTTATGACGAAACCAACCTCTACGAGGTACCCGGTTTCGGGGCCTCACACACTTACACGTAAATAGGACCAGGGAATATCCGGACAATGGATTCAAACGGCTAACAAACACACAAACGAGAGCCTAAAACCAATAATAGACTTATGCATGGAGTTTCGTTTTGGTTATTACAAAGTTGATAGTAATATTGTTAACAAGCCATGCAAGGGATTAAAAACATGCTTTAGGGGCTAAACTCTCAAACTAAACTCTAAGTGAGAAAATTTCAAACAATCAAAGAGGGGCAATGATACTTACCTAAAATAGTGAATTTCGGGCCGGATAATGAATAAGACTCCGAGGGTTAGTCAACTTTAGGACTAACCCTTACACGCACATAAATCATTACACCATACTATAAACCTACAAATACTATGAAATCAATACAGGATCGTGAACATCATCGCAAGCACAAATAACGAGCGCGCGTGTTATTGTTTTTCTTAGTCAACCACTACGGACACAAGGTGAGTTCATTTGTCCCTTTTCAAACTTTTTTGTTTTACTTCGGGACTGAGAAGCATGTTAAACATTTTAATAAATTATTGAAATGTTATTTAATGCTTTTAAACATAATCATGGTACTTATGAAAAAGCTTATACTTGGGAACTATTATTCTTGAGAAGCTATATATTTAATGATTAAACTTGAGACTTGATGTTTATGCTACAAACTAGATGCTTAAACTTGAGGCTTGATGCTTATGCTAGAAACTAAATGCTTAAACTTGAGGCTTGATGCTTATTCTACAAACTGGATGCTTAAACTTGATGCTTGAGGCTTATGCTAGAAACTAAATGCTTAAACTTGAGGGTTGATGTTTATGCTACAAACTAGAGGCTTAAACTATATACTTGATGCTTATGCTATGAAATTCATGAGAAACTATATGCTAATGCTTGAAACTATGATTGCGCGCGAATTGCTAAGCTTGTATCTAATCATGGGCTACGTAATTGCTAAACTTCTGCTATAGTAGGGCTTGTACCTATGCATTGAGATACGTGAATGCTAAACTATGACGAGGCTAAGCTGTATCTATATAAGAGACATGTAATTGCTAAACTTCTGCTATAGCAGGGCTTGTGTCTGCTTATATGAGATATGTAATTGCTGAACTATTTGTGCATGCATGCTGGCTTGTGTCTATGTATGAGATACGTAATTGCTAAACTTCTGCTATAGCAGGGCTTGTATCTTGTATAGGAGACACGTAATTGCTAGACTAAGCTTAACTAATTCCTGAGATACGTACTGGCTAAACTTATGCTAGAGCAGGGCTTGTATCTAGCCGTGAGCTACGTAATTGCTAAACTTCTGCTATAGCAGGGCTTGTACTCACGCATGAGATTAGTGGAAGCTAAACTACGGTGTGTGAAACTATGATGATTGTTAAACTTACACTGAAGCTAATACTTACGAATGCTATAGACTTGTAAACTATGAAACAGTAAACTAAAGCTATGAGGAAGATGTGTTGAATGGTAGGTAAAATGCTTAATTCTTATTGATAACAGTGTCATATGCGGATTAGTATGCGGTGGGACGGCTTCTGGGCGGGTTGTAGGCTCGACTCAGGGGTATGCCCTATATATAAGCATACCGATTTGGATATTACATGTGGAGTTAATGAGGTTAAGGTTTTACCGAAAGAGGTTTGTTAAAGATATTTTTTAAACTTATAAACTATATGAACTCACCAACCATTTTGTTGACTTTGTTTTCTTACATGCTTGCTTAGGTGATGAACAGGTTTAAGCTAAGGCTTTGGGATTGCATGCTAGGCTGCCCAGATAGAGGACCTAGTTGATTTTGGAAGCACATATTTTGTTATCTATACGAATCACTTTTTAATGTCTTGTACAGTTACAAGATAGAAAACATTTGATTCTTTTGATAGGTTTACCGAGTTAAATTACTGAACATTGATATTGTAATTTAACTTTGTAATCTTAGTTAATGCTTGATTGTGCTTTAGTTATTTTTAACATTGGTGCTATGTAAACAATCTGATCATCATGATTATCACTCACGATATCGCGCCCCGAGAACCTTCCGCCTGACGGGGACATCGATCTAACCCCGCCGGCTCGGGGTGTGACAATTCGGCCACATCACATTCTGTCGGCCAACCAGCTCATTCGCTCGGCCTCACTTCATTCGGACCAAGTCAGTCGGCGATGTTCCATTCGATCAGCCAAGGTCTCATACGGCCCAGGCCCTTTCATCCACGGCTTGGTTCGGAGGGGACTTCTTCGGCCAAGATCCTATTCGGCTAGTCATGGGATGGCACAAGAGTTTGGGTGAGGTATGGGATGCATGGACTCTAATCGAAAGTGTGGGCATGGGTTGGGTGACAAGTTTGCATGCATGGGAATCAAAAGTATGTGTGTGCATGGGAAGAGATATTAGGGTTTATTTTTCATGCAAATAACCTGGGTGAATTAGTGATCGAACATAGAGTTATCAATAAAGAAAATCGTAAGAATTCGTTATGGTATTGAGAACTAAAGTTCCTTTAAATGACCATGAGGGTCATTTCAAGTGACATGGGTTATCTAATGAAATTATAGTTAGGGTTTTTACTAAAGGGAGTTTTCATGGATCATGTTACTATCTTTACATGGATGTCAACACCTTTTTAGGTCAACACAATTGGGAATGTATTGTAAAAAAAAGAATCCTAGTCTAATGTTATGATGTTGTTCTCACGAGTAACTCCTAACACTTAGACAAGTCACAAGAAACCTACAACTACATTGGGACGTTCCTTTGAACTACCTAGGATGGGTTGTATAAGTAGTCGATCAATGAATCATGAACAATCAAGATCTGGTAAAGGGCCAAGGTTAATCAATTAAGATTAACCTAAGCCCATCATGTTAATTATACTTTTCTCTTAAATAAATTATATTTTTAATAAATGAAATTAAATTGTAAGCTTTGTTAAATTAAAATAGATGATTTTAACTTAATGATTAATTTAAATTGAATGAATTTAAAAACGTTTTAAATTAAAGACTTGTAATGATTGCTGTGGGATAAAGGGGTTTATTAATGAGTAATACCTTAGACTAGTTAGATGGAATCTTAGAAACACATTAGTAACATAGGACTACACCGAGACCAAAACCCTAGATGCGACTATTATAAATACTTATCGTATTCGAATTCTTTTAAAACAACTCAGGTGCTGAAGAAACATAGTCTACAAATAACGAGCGCGTATTTTGTGGTAAATCAATACAGAGCAACACAGGTGAGTTCATTTCCCCTTTTCTAAACATTTTCATTATCAAACGCGTGGCTGAGAAGCATGCGTAAATCTTTTTATTTAAATATGTTTTACGTAAATGCTTTTACTTACTGTATGTTTATATATACATGTTTATACTCCTAGACTCCTGTCTAGGTATATGTTATGCAGTATTAACTAACGAATTAATTAATTACTCTTATGAGCAATACCTTAATTCTACAACTCTAAAACAAACCCTTAGTCCATCAAATTCAATTCAAAGAATCTAAACTCAAAGTGGAACCAAGAGAACTAAGCTAAAGATCAAATTCTAAGGAATTTAATTTAGTGTATGATCAGTAAAACAAAGGATCCTAATCAAGAATCTATTATCATTGTGGAAATCATGGAATTCTAAAGATCAGAAATCAAGAGAATCATAACTGTGTGTGAATCACTGAAATAATGAAATCATTAAGAGCTAATGAAATCATTAATGCTAAGTTAAGGTGGATTTCAGTTGTATGTAAATCAAGACCACGTGTAACACACGAAAAGTCCCGGCATAAATAGTAGACTCTTGTAGTCAAGCTATATGTGCATAACTAAAACAATTAAACGAAATCAAGAGAACTAAGGAGATCAAGAATCAGAGGATATCCTAAAGTCCCGACATGTACAGTAGGCCAGAGGGTCAAGCTGATATGGGCATCATGAAAGTCCCGACGCATATAAGTAGACTCATTTTGGGTTATGCCTGATATGGGCCACGTGTGAGACGGTACAACTTGGACAACCACCAACAACTAAGTCTAACTGATTGAGTCAAATAAGGCCCAATCATTACGTTTTAGTTGTATTTAAATGATTAATTATTAATTTAATTAAACATTTAATATTACATTTCTACAAGTGCTTTGGGGTAATCATGAATACATGGTGAACTCAGGAAATCAGAGGTATTTCAATTTGTGGAAATCAAAATCTAAAATGAAGGTAAATGGAATGAAACGCTTAATTATTATTAATAACAATATGCTAAGCAGTCTGGTATGTGGTGGGACGGTGGCTGGGGCTTGTCCCCTACATATGCCCTATATATAAGCATACCTGATTGGATAGCATAGGTGGTTGTTGATGAGGTTAAGGTTGTCATTTCGGGGGATCAAGGTAAACAGTTTTTAGGGTAATCAAATGTTATGGAATCAAAGGTATGGGATGACATGCTTAATTATCACCAGGAACAATATATCATGTAGTTTGGTATGTGTTGGGACGGTGGCTGGGCGGGCGGTAAGTTCGACCCTACATATGACCTATATATAAGCATATTGAACTGGATGGTATAGGTGGTTAATGGTGCGGTTAAGGTTATCATCCAAGTGGTTATTCAAACTCCTTTTTTTTTAATAAAACTACATGAACTCACCAACCATGTGTTGACTTGATCTTTTTGCATGACTTCTCAGGTGACGAGCAGGTCAATTAAGAAGTTATTGCTCATGGACTAGGATGCCAGCTAGTGGACCTAGAATTTTTGGACCTGCATACTTTTGAAACATCATTTTACAGATTATTTTGTATATCTGGTGCAGATACATGATAGAAAAATTATAATGTTGATAGTAGATTTACTTTGTTAAATTATGAACAAAACTGATGTAATTTAACTTTGTAACTCTATTTTCATTTAGCATTTTTCTCATTATATATCATGTGCAATGTAAACAATCTGATCATCACGATTATCATCCCCGATATCTGTGACAGTTGCGTACGAAGAATTCGGCATTAATGACGTGAGCACATTTGGTCGTGCTTGAAATTCACGAGGATTTAGTAACTTTTGTTATTGGGGATTGATAGTATGTGAAAAATGATGAACGTGGGCGAAAACCGTGCGCAAAACGGAGTTCGTATGCTCCCGGAATCGCGAAAAGAAGATTAAAAGCAAAATGATGACGCTGATGACGTGGGGCGGTACGCCCCAGCCCAGACTTCCAGCTGGGGCGATGCGCCCCGGAGCATATGTCAGCCAAAAGTCGTTTTAAGCGATCAGATTGCGTGGAAACCTTCAAAAATCGAAATTTTTCGACCTTAAGCAACCTGAAGACGATATTTCTTCATTCTAACACCCTCAAACTTCAAATAAAAGCTTCTTAAACATCCGGATCATCCCAAGGATCATATATACAAGTCCTGATCGCTGTTTTAACCGCAGAAATTCGTCAGAACAGGTAACGGTTCGTTTTAACCTTCTAGTTTGATTTTGATTGATTAGATCTTGATTTTGAACGTAATGAGATAGTTAGGATTGTTGATTATTGCCTAGATGATGGCTAGGATTGATTATAAACGAAGAACACGAAGTTCTAACGGTTAAATTTTGTTTTGATCCGTTGTAATGCCCGATTTTCATGAAATCATACCCATGATTATAATGGTTTAAACCATTTGATTATGACAATGTAGGTGATTAGTTTGATTAATCTTTGAAATGCAAAGGTTAAATCTAAGTGTTTCAAACTAATCACAATCATTAACATACTCATTGGAATGATTATCTGATGTTCGTGATAACAGTCAGATTAGTATGTTAAATCTGGTTATTTCACCTATTCTGATGCTACATTGTGATATTTCATGATATTTGGGTAATCAATAATAAGGATTAATCACTCCTAAGCCATTAAATCATCTAGAAACTGTTTTAGCATTATAATCAACAACATCTGGTTAATCAGAGATTATTCTGATTAATCAAGAGTGTCATCAACTTTGAATTAGGAATCTAATGCAATGTAGGTTCCTACATTATCATACATTGTATGATATAACCTTAAATTAAGCATTTAATATCGAGTTGATGATTTACTAAGCAATGTCTTTGACATTGAACGTTCAGGAAGATCTAATCAGTAAACTAGAACATAAATAATTCATTAAATATAACTAAATGCAGAATCATCTATGTACTATCAGTTTGGTGATACTCTGCTACCTTTATATCATCAGGTGAGTTTCGTACAACCCCTTTTATTTTTAATCTTTTATAAACATCGGGGAAACTCTGCAAACTGTTGTCTGAACATATGATATGCATCAATGATATCTGTGTGATTTCATGTGATTTTGTGGGATTTCATGGGATTTTGCCTGTAGACTGAACTCTATCATGGAACTGAAAGTCCTCATTTCTAAATTGTATCTAGTGAACCCATGTGTGGCCGAACAGAAAACATTGATAGTACTATTGGTTGACACCCCATTCGCTGGGAGGATTGCATCTCCCCTTGTGTGAATGTTTGTTATCTGTTTCCTGAACTTCTTAATGGTATGATAGACATTAAGATAATGAGGCACTAAGATATGTACCGACGGGTAATATCTTGAGAACAGACTAGACGTCCGAAAGGAACTAGATACGGGTCCCATGGTTATCCGGAACTGAACTTTTGAGAACATGCTTATCATATCATATTGTTTTAAATTGAACTGTCGAACTCACCAGCTTTGTGCTGACGTTTCAAACTTAAATCTTTTTGCAGGGAGACAGTGACACTCGGTGAGGCAGCACTTCAAACACTAGTAATTAAATAAGTCAGTTGTGTAATAAACTTAGTTGTAATCTATGATACTGATTGTAATGACGGAACCCTGTATTGTATTTATTTTAAGTTAATCTGTGTGCTTATGATATCGGTTCAAGTAAGTCACCCCTCACCTCGGAGACATCACCACTATGCTTCCGCAACCGGTTCGGTTCAGTCAGATCATACACGAGGTGACGAGAGGTGGGGGTGTGACAGGGTGGTATCAGAGCCACAGGTTATAGAATTTAGGTTGACTTAGAGACCTAGACTATAACAATAGGCTCGTATAGTGACACAGAGAGCACCGAACATTAATATTGAACAAAACTTGTTTTGAATTAAGCCAGGATAATCAGGTGGTACAAATTCCAGTTATGAGTGGCCAGCATAACTGAAATTTGCAACACATGTGCATTCTAGTTTGATTTGATTCAAGCGGAACATTAATAACTAAAGGATCAAATAGTTGTTCTGAGATAGGAAAGAGCATCATATCATGTTCATGTTTATGTTAAATATTGTTATTTAATATTTACTTCATAATACTGATTAGAGATTTTGATTGTACAGCGATGGCCGATCAAGCCGAGCAGTATATTTACCAGAGATTTCCCTATCTGAGGTTGGATGACACCCCTAGCTCTAGTGCAGGACCAGATTCAGGTCCTAGTGAGGCATCATCTGCAGCCTCACAGGCGACCCCTGCCGGACCTCATACACCGTCAGACCCCAGACCTGTTACTCCACCACCACCATCACCAGTACTACCACCAGCAACCCCCATTCTACCTAGTCCACCTCATTCACCTTTAGTTCATATTTCTGCCGAGAGGAGACAGGACTCCTCTCCACGGAGAGTCCCTGAGTGGGACGGGTTGAGGCGGATGCGAGGCCAAGCTCGCAAGACGACGGGGCTACCCTCGAGACGTCAGATGGCTCCCCGAGATGAGCCATCGACTATACATGAGGTGGGAGAATCTTCCCATCAGGCAAAGTTGAGATCACAGCTGCAGCAAGTTACTCAGAACTTGCAGGGGACACAGCAGAGTCTACAGCAGTGTCAGGCTACGGTTGAGGATACACGTACGACCATATTGGAGATTCTCACTTCTCACTTGACCTTGATGGATCAAGTGAAGGCTTTGGACACTGACACTCGAGCGTGGAGGAACGCGATTGATGATAGATTGAGGATGACCTGGGTACAGATTATGCTTGCTGCACTTTGGCGGCAAGTGGCATGAATGACTGAGCGATGGATGTGGGTGAGAGAGAGAGCAACAGAGTTTTTGGCATGGTTTGGAGTGGTGAGTATCGAGACCAGGATGATGGTCCTGGCGGTAGTCATGTCAGTGGTGGCCATGATACTTTCTTTCTTATCGTATTTTATACGATAAGTATGTTCAGAAGATCATTCTGGGATCTTTATATTAGCAGTACGTAGATGGGGTAGTTCTCTTTTCTGTTCTTTTCTTTTGTGCTTGTAGTGCCTTGTGTTGTTTCGGTAGTCTGTACATATTAAAACAATAGTGATGTAATAAAATGGGTTTTTTTTGGTGTATCGATCTGTGTAATGTACTATTTGAGTGTTGTGTGAACTATGTTGTTATAATGAATTATGACTATGAACTATAATTAATTCTTCTGTGTGAGAACATAACGGTATATGAACGTATTAATATGAGAACGTGTCAAACTAAAAATATATATTTCGCTGAAATACAGTACGGGAGCAATACTGTATGCTAATATATCGAACTAAAATATATATTTTGCTGAAATACAGTACGGGAGCAATACTGTATGCAAATATATATGTTACTTAAGTACAGTACGAGAGCCATACTGTACGAGAACATGTCTGAATTGTGAACGTGTCTAATTGTGAATGTGTCTGTTATTAAAGTACAGTACGAGAGCCATACTGTACGAGAACATATCTATTGTTTGTATGAGAACTTAATGTATGAATTGAGGACATATCAGAGAACTTGTGTGAGAACATGTCCTAGTCCTGTATGAACATATCTCTAAAAACCATGGTTGCAAAAGTCGCTAGGCGCTCCTAGGTCGGAACATGTCCTTGGAGCGAGTAATCGGAGAGTACTCGGCCCTAGGCGGGAGTACTCGGGTAATACTCAGGAAGTACTCGGACTCGGAACAACTCCTTGGAGCGAGTACTCGGAGAGTACTCGGCCTTGGAGACTGACTTTTACAACAGTGCTAAAAACATGTGTTGCAATGCAAGGAGCTGGGTAAGACTCTAACATGTTTTTGAAATAACAGGACTAAGTATAACTACGAACAATTGTGTGATCTGTGTGTAGTGAAACCATGTCTGGACTAAATTCATGTAGTTATACTATATTTTTATAATCACATTTCAATATAAATTTTCAGTATAACTGAATATGATTGAAATTATGTGATAAAACAGGTTATATCTTTAATGTTCTTAAACTGACCTGAATTTCTCTGCTTGTGAGCAGATTAATGGCTCCTAAAAGAGGTCGACCAGCTAAGAAAGCTGCTAAGAATATTACCAACCCTGAACCGAATCAAATTCCACCTTTGAATGTTGAATCAAATCCGGATCCGCATGTTAATCCGGAAGCGAACGTGGTTCCATCTGGGAACTTAGAAACGAATACTACTCCACCAGTGAACCCTGGAGCAGGCATTGTTCCACCTGCTGGTACAAGCGGATCTGAAACAAATGAAGCTATGATAGCTCGAATTGTGCGTGAACAATTATCTGCTTGTGGTGTTCTGACACAGCAACACAATACTTTGGGTTCTGGTGGGAACCATGTGGAACAAAACGTTACTGGTGGACATTCAGAAACCATCAGACCACTGGTACAACTACAACTGTTCCTGATCCACCACGACAGGGATGTACTTATAAGTATTTTGCTTCCTGTAACCCTCCTACTTTTACTGGCAAAGAAGGAGCGGCTGGTCTATTAAGGTGGATCGAGGAGATGGAAACCAAACTCAAAATCAGTCAGTGTTTGGAGGAGCATAAGGTGTCTTATGCTGCCTGTTCTTTGAAAGACTCTGCTTTGACCTGGTGGAATACCCAGGCCAAGACTTTGGGTTCAGCCACAGTTGACTCGATGGGCTGGAATGATTTCAAAACTCTGATTAGATCAGAGTACTGCCCAATCACTGAAATTTAAAAACTTCAAAAGGAATTTTGGAATCATTCTATGATCGGTGCTGATTGTCTGGCTTACACTGATCGTTTTCATGAACTCACTTGTTTACTTCCCGATATGTTTCCTACGGAAGCAGCTTTAATCGAGAAGTACATTAAGGGTTTGATTCCCCAGATCCTGGGAATGGTGACTGCTGCTGAACCTACAACCCTGAAACATACGATTCTTTTGACCACTAAGCTTACCAATGAGGCGGTAAGGAGTGGTACTTTGTCTTTGAAGCCTCAGACGGTTCATAGTTGTAGTGATGTCGGTACCTCGAATGTGTCAAAAGGTACCAAACGAAAGTGGTTTGGTAAGAACAAAACAAGGGCTTCGGCTGAGATCAGTCAGAACAAACCAACGGTGAAGAACTATGGTGCAAATGTTCCTGAGAGGAAAGCTTATACTGGGCAGGCACCCAAATGCAATAAGTGTCCACTCCATCACACGGGACCATGTCCTGTTTGTCTGAACTGTAACCGAGTTGGACATTATGCTAAATATTGCAACTTTCCTGCTCAACCACAAAATCAAGCACCACGACAAACCACTCAAACCAACCGGTCATGTTACAAATGTGGAAGCCCAGATCATCTCATACGAAACTGTCCGAACAATAACACCAATCCGGGAACTGAAGCTAGGGGGAGAGCTTTTCAGATTGGTGCGACCGAGGCGAGACATGATGCAAATATTGTTACTGGTACGTTTCTTCTTAATAATCTATACGCATCAGTTCTGTTTGACACAGGAGCAGATAAAAGTTTTATCTCTCCTGAATTTGCATCATTACTTTCATTATCTACGGTAGATCTAGAAACTCCTTATGTTATTGAACTTGCTAACGGCAAGTTGATCAAAACTAACAGTGTTATTCAAGGATGTTCCTTGAATTTGAATGATCATCTTTTCAAAATTGATTTACTTCCTATTGAGCTTGGGAGCTTTGATGTTGTTGTTGGTATGGACTGGCTTTCTGATAACCAAGCGGAAGTTGTGTGTCAAAACAAGGTGATCCGTATTCCATTACCTAACGGTAATACACTGGTAGTTCAAGGAGAACGAGCTGGTAGAAGACTTGGTATCATATCTTGTATGCGAGCTCAGAAATTCTTAAGGAAGGGTTGTTATGCTTTCCTGGAACATGTGACTGAGCACAATTCTTCACCCAAACAAATTACAGATATTCCAGTAGTCAAGAATTTTCCTAAAGTATTTCCTTAGGACATATCAGGATTACCCCCAGTGAGACAAGTTGAATTTCGAATCGACTTGATTCCAGGTGCAGCACCTGTTGCTAAAGCCCCTTATCGGCTTGCACCCTCCGAAATGCAAGAACTTTCAGGTCAATTGCAAGAACTGTTAGACAAAGGTTTTATCAGACTAGTTTCTCACCCTGGGGAGCACCTATTCTTTTTGTGAAAAAGAAGGATGGTTCATTCAGGATGTGTATTGACTAAAGGGAACTCAATAAACTGACAATCAAGAACCGTTATCCACTACCTCGTATCGATGATCTGTTTGATCAACTACAAGGTGCTACTTATTTTTCAAAAATCGATTTAAGATCTGGATATCATCAGTTACGTATTCATGATGATGATATTCCTAAAACTGCTTTCAGAACTCGATACGGACATTACGAATTTCTAGTAATGCCGTTTGGTTTAACAAATGCACCAGCAGTTTTCATGGATCTGATGAATCGAGTATGTAGACCTTATATGGATAAATTTGTGATTGTGTTTATTGATGATATTCTTATTTATTCTCGAAATCAACAAGAACATGCTCAACACTTGAAATTAATTCTAGAACTTTTGGCACGTGAAAAATTAGATGCCAAGTTCTCCAAGTGTGAGTTCTGGTTACGAGAAGTTCAATTTCTTGGTCATGTAGTAAATCAAAACGGTATTCAAGTGGATCCCAGTAAGATTCAGGCGGTGAAACAATGGGAGACACCACGAACCCCGACTGAAATACGCCAATTTTTGGGGTTGGCAGGTTATTATCGCCGGTTTATCAAGAACTTTTCAAAGATACCCTTGCCATTGACCACATTGACACAGAAAAATCAACCGTTTATATGGAGTTCTCAACAGGAGGAGGCGTTCCAACTGTTGAAACACAAACTCTGTAATGCACCTATCTTGGCACTACCGGAAGGTACTGATAACTTCTCAGTGTATTGTGATGCTTCACGTCAAGGTCTTGGGTGTGTTCTAATGCAGAAGGATAAGGTAATTGCTTACGCTTCTCGACAACTGAAAGTACACAAGAAGAATGATACCACTCATGATCTAGAACTTGGTGCAGTGGTGTTTGCACTCAAGATTTGGAGACATTATCTATACGGAACTAAGTGTATTATATACACTGATCACAAAAGCCTCCAACACATTCTAGATCAGAAAATGTTGAACATGCGACAGAGGCGATGGGTTGAACTCTTGAACGACTATGACTGTGAAATTCGTTATCATCCAGGTAAGGCGAATGTCGTAGCCGATGCCTTGAGTCGCAAAGAACGAGTCAAACCTTTACGTGTGAAAGCGTTAGGTATGACTATTCAAACTAGTCTAATTCCTCAAATCAAAGACGCTCAGCAACAAGCTTTACAAGCAACTAACTATTCTGCTGAGGGACTGAGGGGATTAGATAAGAAACTGGATACCAAGGCTGATAGAGTGTTGTATTTCAAAGACCGAATGTGGGTTCCTTTATTCGGTAACTCTCGAACAATTATCTTGGATGAAGCGCACAAATCCAGGTATTCCATTCATCCAGGTGCTGATAAAATGTATAAAGATCTTAAAGATTTTTACTGGTGGCCTGGAATGAAGAAACACATAGCTGAATACGTGGATCGATGTTTAACATGTCTCAAAGTTAAGGCTGAACATCAACGACCTTCTGGGTTATTGCAACAACCAGAGATTCCCATGTGGAAATGGGATCAGATCTCTATGGATTTCATTACTAAATTACCCAGAACATCACGTAATCATGACTCTATATGGGTTATCGTTGATCGCCTTACGAAATCTGCGCATTTCTTACCCATCCGAGAAGATTATTCTATGGATCGACTCGCTAAACTCTATGTTAATGAGATTGTATCTCGACATGGAGTACCAATCTCTATCATTTCTTACAGAGATAGTCGATTTATGTCACGATTTTGGCAAACTCTTCAGAATGCTCTGGGCACGCAAATCAATATGAGCACAGCTTATCAACCACAAACTGACGGGCAGACTGAACGAACAAATCAAACTCTTGAAGACATGCTCAGAAGCTGTGTGATTGATTTTGGAGGTAGCTGGGATATTCATCTTCCACTTGTTGAATTTTCATACAATAACAGCTACCATACCAGTATTCAATGCGCTCCATTCGAAGAACTTTATGGACGGAAGTGTAGATCACCTATCTGTTGGTCAGAGGTAGGTGAAAGTCAAATCATCGGCCCAGAATTCATTCAGGAAACAACTGATAAGATCGCACTCATTCAAGAACGAATCAAAGCAGCTCGCGATCGTCAAAAGAGTTACGCTGATAATCGCCGTAGACCACTCGAATTTCAAGTAGGTGATCGGGTAATGTTGAAAGTGTCACCTTGGAAAGGCATTTTCAGATTCGGGAAGCGAGGTAAACTTTCGCCAAGATTTGTAGGGCCATTTAAAATTCTTGAACGAATTGGACCAGTAGCCTACAGACTTGAATTACCTCTTGAACTCAGTAACATTCACGATGGCTTTCATGTATCTAATCTGAAGAAATGTTTAACTGATGAATCATTGATTGTACCTCTCGAAGAGATTCATATTGACGAAAAACTTCAGTTCAGTGAACAACCAGTAGAGGTAATGGATCGGGAAATGAAAGTGCTAAAACGTAGTCGCATACCAATTGTTAAGGTGCGGTGGAACTCGCAACGTGGACCCGAATATACGTGGGAACGTGAAGATCAAATGAAAGCAAAGTACCCACATCTATTCTCATAAACAATTGTCTTAATGTAAGTCTTCACTAAATTTCGGGACGAAATTCCTCTAACAGGAGGAGACTGTGACAGTTGCGTACGAAGAATTCGGCATTAATGACGTGAGAACATTTGGTCGTGCTTGAAATTCACGAGGATTTAGTAACTTTTGTTATTGGGGATTGATAGTATGTGAAAAATGATGAACGTGGGCGAAAACCGTGCGCAAAACGGAGTTCGTATGCTCCCGGAATCGCGAAAAGAAGATTAAAAGCAAAATGATGACGCTGATGACGTGGGGCGGTACGCCCCAGCCCAGACTTCCAGCTGGGGCAATGCGCCCCGGAGCATATGTCGGCCAAAAGTCGTTTTAAGCGATCAGATTGCGTGGAAACCTTCAAAAATCGAAATTTTTCGACCTTAAGCAACCTGAAGACGATATTTCTTCATTCTAACACCCTCAAACTTCAAATCAAAGCTTCTTAAACATCCGGATCATCCCAGGGATCATATATACAAGTCCTGATCGCTGTTTTAACCGTAGAAATTCGTCAGAACAGGTAACGGTTCGTTTTAACCTTCTAGTTTGATTTTGATTGATTAGATCTTGATTTTGAACGTAATGAGATAGTTAGGATTGTTGATTATTGCCTAGATGATGGCTAGGATTGATTATAAACGAAGAACACGAAGTTCTAACGGTTAAATTCTTGTTTTGATCCGTTGTAATGCCCGATTTTCATGAAATCATACCCATGATTATAATGGTTTAAACCATTTGATTATGACAATGTAGGTGATTAGTTTGATTAATCTTTGAAATGCAAAGGTTAAATCTAAGTGTTTCAAACTAATCACAATCATTAACATACTCATTGGAATGATTATCTGATGTTCGTGATAACAGTCAGATTAGTATGTTAAATCTGGTTATTTCACCTATTCTGATGCTACATTGTGATATTTCATGATATTTGGGTAATCAATAATAAGGATTAATCACTCATAAGCCATTAAATCATCTAGAAACTGTTTTAGCATTATAATCAACAACATCTGGTTAATCAGAGATTATTCTGATTAATCAAGAGTGTCATCAACTTTGAATTAGGAATCTAATGCAATGTAGGTTCCTACATTATCATACATTGTATGATATAACCTTAAATTAAGCATTTAATATCGAGTTGATGATTTACTAAGCAATGTCTTTGACATTGAACGTTCAGGAAGATCTAATCAGTAAACTAGAACATAAATAATTCATTAAATATAACTAAATGCAGAATCATCTATGTACTATCAGTTTGGTGATACTCTGCTACCTTTATATCATCAGGTGAGTTTCGTACAACCCCTTTTATTTTTAATCTTTTATAAACATCGGGGAAACTCTGCAAACTGTTGTCTGAACATATGATATGCATCAATGATATCTGTGTGATTTCATGTGATTTTGTGGGATTTCATGGGATTTTGCCTGTAGACTGAACTCTATCATGGAACTGAAAGTCCTCATTTCTAAATTGTATCTAGTGAACCCATGTGTGGCCGAACAGAAAACATTGATAGTACTATTGGTTGACACCCCATTCGCTGGGAGGATTGCATCTCCCCTTGTGTGAATGTTTGTTATCTGTTTCCTGAACTTCTTAATGGTATGATAGACATTAAGATAATGAGGCACTAAGATATGTACCGACGGGTAATATCTTGAGAACAGACTAGACGTCCGAAAGGAACTAGATACGGGTCCCATGGTTATCCGGAACTAAACTTTTGAGAACATGCTTATCATATCATATTGTTTTAAATTGAACTGTCGAACTCACCAGCTTTGTGCTGACGTTTCAAACTTAAATCTTTTTGCAGGGAGACAGTGACACTCGGTGAGGCAGCACTTCAAACACTAGTAATTAAATAAGTCAGTTGTGTAATAAACTTAGTTGTAAACTATGATACTGATTGTAATGAGGGAACCCTGTATTGTATTTATTTTAAGTTAATATGTGTGCTTATGATATCGGTTCAAGTAAGTCACCCCTCACCTCGGAGACATCACCACTATGCTTCCGCAACCGGTTCGGTTCAGTCAGATCATACACGAGGTGACGAGAGGTGGGGGTGTGACAATATCACGCCCCGGGAACCTTCCGCCCGTCAGGGAAGTCGACCCAACCCGCCAGCTCAGGGTGTGACAGATTGGTATCAGAGCCATGGTTATAGAGAAATATAGGTCATTTATTTAAACGGTTTGACCTGGACTATAACCTAGGGACCCTTCATGTAGAGAACATAGGATTTGCATACTTGTATCGTGTCTTCTGCATTCGATCCTTGCACTAACCAATGTTCTATTGGTTGTGAACAGAATGCCGCCGCGAAGACAACCTACACCACCACCGCCACCTCCTCCTCCTCCCCCACACAGTCCACCTCCAGACCCGAACACAAACCTGGATCCTACTACCATTTCCTTGGCAAATTTATTGAGCAGTCAGCTAACCAATCAGCTGAAAGAGGTGATTCCGGAGATGCTTAACCGTATCCGAAACGACAGCAACAACTTTGGAAACTCATCGGGAGAAGCCAGTGGGAATTATGGCAGTGCTTCAAACTATTCCTACAAATCTTTTATGGGATGTAAACCACCAAGTTTCAGCGGTAATGAAGGAGCCGTTGGTCTAATCCAATGGATAGAGAAGATAGAGACTACTCTGGACCTCTGCAGTTGTCCAGAGCACCACAAGGTTCGTTACTCTGCTGGCACTTTCAGCAAACGAGCCTTGACTTGGTGGAACTCTCAGATCCAAGCAAGAGGAAGAGAAGAAGCCATGTCGATGACATGGGAAGACTTCAAGACCTTTCTAAGAACTGAATTATGTCCGAAGAACGAGCTACAAAGGATGGAAACTGAGCTGGCTAATCATGTTATGAAGATAACTGACCATCTGGGTATACCACTCGATATCATGAGTTAGTAGCATTGGTTCCAGACATGGTACCAACCTTGGAGAATAGAATTGATCGGTATGTATGTGGACTCCCCGCCTGCATTCAGGGTTTAGTTGTTGCAGCAAACCCTGTCACCTTAGAGTCTGCTGTGAGTTTGTCTGGAAACTCACTGATCCGATGGTAGCCTCTGGAACTTTGAAAAAAGAGGCTGACACCGACAAAGACAAGGAAGAGTCTTCCAAGAAACCCCATCATCACCCGAAGAAGAAGCAGAAGACTATAAAGAACTACACAATGGCTACTCCGCTCAACCAAGTAGCCGTGGCACCGCAGAATCTACACAAGAAGCTCTACACCGGCCCACACCCTTTGTGTACTAAATGCCAGTTTCGTCATGTTGTTAGCAATCCCTGCCGTCATTGCACGGGATGTGGAAGAAAGGGCCATTGGGTCCAGAATTGCAGGATGACACCCAATCAAGCAGTCAACAATGCTGCTTAGCTCTCCCTCCACCCAACAACCAGAACAACGGTGGATGCTATAACTATGGAGAACTTGGCCACTTTGCAAAGAACTGCCCGAAGAAGGCACAACCAGCAGTTCCAGCACCCCGTGGAAGAGCTTTTGCTATAGGAGCTCCAGCTGCACGCCAAGACCTGAACGTGGTCACTGGTACATTTCTCTTACGTGACTTTTATGCATCTATTCTGTTTAACACTGGTGCAGATCAGAGTTTTATCTCTACTGATTTTGCATGCCAACTAGATTCTAAAGAGGAACAGTTAGACTCTCCTTACATCATAGAAGTAGCTAACGGGAAAAAGATAACATATCTGCTATCCCATTGTTTTTTCCTTAAATATGTTTAAAATTTATAGTGTATCCTTGTCCTGGTATGATGTTCTGTAAATTAACCCATCTGGTTCTGTTTACTTTTTTACTTTGATCATTTTTTATAAATTTTACTATGGCTTCACAATCTGTTCTAACTGTGAATTCTTTTTGTAAAAATATTTTAAATTTTTCAAGGGAATTTATTAATACTTGTATTTCAAAATATATGCTTGTCCAGTTATTTTTAGTTTAAAATTACCACTGGTATAAGCACATATTTTTTCTTCTTCTTTTAAACTATATTTATGAGGTTTACTTAGCAAAACCGCTCCCCATCCTTCTTTACATCCATCTGTTTCTATTATAATATAATCTGTTATTAGTGGTAATTCTAAAGGTTTAATCTTCTTTATTTTTTCTTTAATTTGTTTTACTAATTCTATATCTTCTTCATTAAAAAACCTTTGTCCATTTTTTATAGTTTTACTGTATAATGGTCCTACTAATTTTGATAAATTTGGTATAAATTTTCTAGCATAATTTACTAAGCCTAAAAAAGCCTGTATTTGTTTTAGATTTTCAAATTTTTCTGGAAATTTTAAAATTTTTGTAGAAATATGTAATTGTAATTCTATTTTTCCGTTTCCAATTTCTAACCATAAAAAATAAATCTTTTTTCTAAATAATTCCATTTTTCTTTTTGATATAACTATACCATTTCTTTTGATTTCTTCAAAAATCTGTTGTAGATGTTTTTCATGTTCCTGCACTGTTTCACTTGACACTAAAATGTCATCAATATAAACTAAACAAAATTCATATTTTAAAAATATATTATCCATAAATCTTTGAAAAATTGAAAGAGCGTTCTTTAATCCAAAACTAAGAACATTCCATTCATACAGTCCTTCTGAACATGTAAATGTTGTCCATTTTTTAAAATCTTCTTCTAATTCTAACTGATTATATCCTGATTTTAAATCAAACTTTGAAAAATCTTTTTCTTTTGTATTAATTGAATTAAATTATCTTTATTCGGTATATTATATCCATCTTCTTATGTATTGTCATTTAGTCTTTTGTAATTATATATTATTCTTGTTTTTCCTCTTTTTATTTCGCTGTGATTTCTTACTATGAATGCTGCTGATCTATGAAGACTTTCTGATTTTCTAATTAATCATTGTTCTATCATTTCTGGAATTTGTTTTTTAAATTCTTCTTAATCTAAAGGACTATATTCAATATTTGTTGTTCTAATTGTTATATCTGGATTTTTTATTTTAAATTTACAAATATATGTTATCTTTGATTTTTTAATATCTTCTCCTATTAATCCTATTTTTTCTAAATGTAGTATTATTGGATGATTTATACTATTTTTTATATCTTTTCCTTTTTCTAATTCATGGTTTAAAAAATCTGTTAATAGATTTATCGTTTCATTTTGTAATAATTCTTTCCTTTGATTAGTTTTTAAAAATTCTAAATTTCCTTTTTCACCTCTTTTTTCAGCAAATGTAGAAGTATTCGTATATCTTGAGGTTGGAAAACTATATATTTGTTTACTTAAGGTTATAAATTTTTTGTTATTGTTATTGCTCCATTTAATCCTAGAATAAAGTTTAATCCTAGAACAAAATCTTGGGATTTTATATATTGCAGATTTATATTTATTTGTGGTATATCATATTTTATACTATAATTTCCTGAAAAATCTAAAAACTGTATTCCTGTAGGTTCTAGATAATGTGTAATAGATATTAATCTATCTTCTACTATTCTAGTTACTAATTTATATGTTAATTGTTTATGATATTTTATAGGCGCTAAACTATATGATATTAAGCTTTTTGTTGCTCCTGTATCAATTAATGTAGTTAAATCTATAAACTTATTTATATCTAACCATAATCTACATTCTATATTTATCATATTAATTGATCCTTGAGCTTGTATATATGTCTTTCCTTTTTCTGTTGACATTTGATTAATTTCTTGTTGTATTTTTTTTCTTTTGAATTATATCTTCTATTTTTAATACTTTTTCTTCTATTACTTGTAATTTCATTTTATGTAATTCTGTTATTAATTCTAGTTTATCTGATTTTTCTGTATATTCATCTTTATTTTCTTTAGTTTCTATATTATATTCTTCTTCTTTTTCTATATTATATAATTCTTTTAAACATAAATAACATATTTCTATAAAACATTTATTACATTGAGATCTTTTTTCTATACTAGGATAATATCCACAATTAAAACATTTTATGTGATTATTTCCTCTATTATCTGTCCAATCATGATTACATTTCTCTTCTGTATTCATATATGTGTATGTTATCTTTGTCAAAGGTTTTTCTTCATCACTATATATACTATATAGATTCATTGTCAGTATTATCAGTTTCCAATGCTTCTATTTTGTATTCATTTAATTGTTCTATTAAACTACTTCTTTCTGTATTTTTATTTTTATTTGGACATTTATTTGCCAAATGTTTTTCATCTCCACAAATAAAACATTTACATTTTCTTGTTTTTGGTTTATTTAAATATCCATATTTATTTTTGTAATAAGGTCTATATTTTTTTCTATAAGTATTAGTTTTTCTTAATTTTTTCTTTCTATTGTAATACCCATATGCTTGTGGTGTATATATTGCTGTTTTACAAAATGCGTATGCATTTCTTATTAATTGTTGATGTAGAGATGCTTCTTTACATTTTTCTTCTAATATTCCAAATGTATATGTTATTCTAGGTCCTATTCGTAGATTTTTCTGTTGATCATAATTTTGCTTCCATGCTTCATGTATACTTTTTCCTAAATCTCCTGGGAGTTTTATAAAATATTCATCACATAAATCATCATCCACAGCCTGTCCTGTTTGTGCTAATAATCTTGTAAAATCCAATGTAAATTCATTTATATATTTCATATCTGCTATACTTAATTGTTCTAAATTTCTTATTGTTGTATCTTGTATTAATGTATTATTTTTTGTTGGGTCTACTCCTATAATAAGAGTTCTAATCTGTGATGTAAAATTATAAGGATTTTCTCCTAAGGATTTTAATCTATTTATTTCATTTGGATCTTGAGTCTTTTTACTTTGCCATATTCCTAAGGCAGTTGGTCCTAATGTTGTTTCTAAATAGGCAAACATATCCATACTTTCTCTTTTATTTGTTTCCCACATTCTTACTACTGTTTGTTCCCAAATTAGGATTTCATCAATCCATAATTGTGGTTTTTGTGATTATAATATTAACATACTATTACTGTGTATATTTCCTATTGGTAATCTATTTCCTCTACCTATACTATTATCTTCTTGTTGATAATTAACCGATAGTTTTCCCCATGGTTCTCTTCCTACTCTTTCTTCTATATCAGGTCCTACTGTACTCCATTCTGGTTTTCCTCTTTTTCTTGAATAATGTTGATCCATACATGTATACTCTTTTTATAGAAATCTGAAATCATTTTTTTTCCTTGTGATATACTTTCTACTAAAGGTAAATTAAAATATTCTTGTAATTTATTATAGCTTTCTTCATATGTCATTTGTAAATCTATCATACATTCTATAATCATATCATCTACTTCTTCTTGTATATTTGCTTCTGTAAATTTTTTATTAATTATTTGTTCTATAGTTTTATTTGTTTCTTCATTTTTAAATATTGGTTCATCTATTAATTCTTCTTCTTCTTCAAGTAAACTGTAATCCATTTCTTCTTGTTCGAACTTTATAAATTCTGAATTTATTTCATCTAATTTTTCTTCTATATCATAAATTGGTAAATCTTCTATGTCTGATTCATATTCTGTTAGATTCATGTAATTATATTGTATTTGTGTTTCATTTGTTCCACTATTAGTTTCTTCAGGTATATTTTCTTCTTTATAATTTGTAAATCTTAAGCTTTGTATTCCATCAATTCCTTCATATAAATAACTCTTTTTTGGTATTAATGTTACTGTTTCTTCTTCTTTAATATCATATATTTTCCATTCTAATCCTACTAATTTTTCAGGATCTATCTTTATAGTTTCTATTATTTGTATTGATTTTGAAGATATTGTATTTACTATCCCCTCTATGTTTACTTTAAAGTTCATTCCTGATCTGTTACTTGCTCTTCCTAATACTCATATGCTTATTACAATATTATTTCCTTCGTATTTTTCATATCTTTTAGTTTGTAATGCTATTTTTAAGTTTTTAAAATCATTTATATCTTTTAAAATTCCTGGTGTAAATAAAATAAGGCTGTATTTTGACTAAGATCTATTTCCATTCCAGAAATTATTGCTTTATTTAATTCTGTTTTCCAGCATTTATCAAGTATCAATGCTAGTAATTTTGTTCCTACATTTTTTCTTCCTAATACTTTTATTTCTATGACTATTAATCCTGTGTGTACAAAGTTTTTTCCTGAATTTTTTATTTTCTTTATTGTTTCTGGAGAGAATACTTCTATAGTAACTGTTTTGTCTATTACTCTTAATATTTCTTCTCTGCTACTTCTTATTAATTTAATGTATACATTTAATACACCTGTTTGATATAATATCTTTGGATTTAATATTTCTATTTTATTTTTATTATATAATTCTATATTTTTGTTTACATCAATTTCTTCTTCTTGTTGTATATTTTTTGAACTATTAGAACATGATCCTTTTCTTATTATTTTATTTATAAAGGATTATGAACCAATTATATCATTTATATTACTTGTTGAACTTTTTGTTTCTTGTATAGATCTACTTCTATTCATTTTCTTGGTAACCAGTGTTTATATGGTTTATGTTTCTTTTCAATTTTTATATCTTCTATATTTAATTTGTTTATAGCTTATGTTATTTTGTCTATATCTTCTTGATTGTTTACTTCTTTTTTATTTTTAAATTCTCTTATTATTTGATTATTTTGTTCTTTAATATAGTCTAAGTTTTCTGTTAATTTTTTAATTTCTTCAGTTTGTTTATTTACTTGGGATAATAAGTATTTATTATTTAATACTTCTGTTTGTAAATTATAACCTAGATTTATAATTAAATCTGTGAAACTGTTTAGATGTGCGTTATCTGTGTGTATACTATGATTATGTTTTTCTTTTATTCTACAAACCAAATTATAAAAGTTTGTTTCACCTTTTTCAACAAATTCTAAGTATAAGAATTCTAGCTTTTTTAAGTTTTTAAAATCAATATTTGATAATCTTCCATCTTTCGTTCTATCTTCCATCTTCCGTTCTATCTTCCATATTTCCCTATTTTCCTTAAAATTTTCGTATATCTCAACTTATTATTATTATTATTATTTTTTATCATAATTATACAATATAATATAACAATAATTATACAATATAATGATAATTTCAAAGCAATCAACAATCCCTAATCTTCATCTGAGATAGTTCTCTAAAAAATAGGACTTAAGCAATTTAAGCTGCCTCACATAGAGCTTGTTTCAGCCTTTTAGATTATGAACCGTTTTTGCTCTGATACCATTATCTTGATATTTTGGGTGCATTTAAGCGAAATAAAAGAAAAGAAATTAGCTGAAATATTAAAAACTTACTTGAAATTAGAGAATTGAGAGAAGAATTTCTTGATCAGTATTTGCAACAGAAACTCTTTATATATATATATATATATATATATATTATATATATATATATATATATATATATATATATATGGGATGGTTCCTATTTTAACCCTCCCTTATAGCGTTAACCCGTTAACTTTGGCAAAAAATGCCCGAATCTTTGATTTTTTTCATGGCCTTTATTATACATAAATAGGGGGTTTCTTTTTTGTGTTTTTTGCTAATTCATCACCATTTAGAATTTAAAACAAGTGTAAGTAAGTGTAAGTGTGCGTTACACTGCTTACATCAGATAGTGTAACTCAAACTTACAATTGTTTTTAATTCTAAACGGTGATGAATTACCAAAAACACAAAAAAGAAACCCACTATTTATGTATGATAAAGGTCATGAAAAAAAATTCAAAGATTCGAGCTTTTTTTGCCAAAGTTAACGGGTTAACGCTATAATGGAGGGTTAACATTTGATTCTCTCCCTATATATATATATATATATATATATATATATATATATATATATATATATATATATATATATATATATATACGGAAGTGATCAATTCATAACTCTAGGATAGAGCAATAACCCAATAACCATACTCTATTTAATGATCAAATTCTAAGATTCCAATCTAATGATTCATATTAAATTATAATATAATAATATATTTGATTTGAAAGAAAAGGGAATAAGGATATTAATGTAATTTGCTATATTATTAAAGTTACCCCCTCTTTTTTTATACATCCATAACTTTTTTATACTATAATATTTTAATATAAAAATTGCATTATTCTCTTTAATTCCGTTATAATCTTGACTAGGTTTCTTTATTTTTTTTCGGATGTTCGTATTTACACCAATGTAACAAATATAAAAATAAAAAATTATTTGTAACGAGTTTTAACGAATTTGGATTTACATTGTTGTAGAATAAATAGGGGTTACGTTTGAGAGTGTAAACGAGCCAAGCCAATCCCGAGCTCGTTAATTACGTTATATTATTGATTAGGTTTTTTTATTTTTTCCGGATGCTCGTTAATTAAGTTATAATTTTGATTTTGTAACGAATTTTGGTTTTTAAAGTATTAAAATGTGTTTACAATCTTGTAGATATAATTTGTAAAGTATTAAAATGTATTTACAATCTTGTAGATGTAACGAATTTTGTTTTTTATCAACAAAATGTTATACTATTTTTTTTAAAGTATTAAAATGTATTTACAATCTTGTATATATATATTTTTTTAAAGTATTAAGATATATTTACAAGGAAGAATTTTGTTTTTATCAACAAAATGTTGTGGTATTTTTTTAAAGTATTAAAATGTATTTACAATCTTGTAGATATAATTTTTTTAAAAGTATTAAAATATATTTACAATCTTGTAAATATAACGAATTTTGGAACATCCGAAAAAAATAAAAAAACATAGTCAAGAATATAACGTAATTAACGACCTCGGGATAGGCTTGGCTTGTTTACACTCTTAAACGTAACCCCTATTTATTCTACAACAATGTAAACCCAAATTCGTTACAACTCGTTACAAATAATTTGTTATTTTTATACTTGTTACATTGGTGTAAATACGAACATCCGAAAAAATAAAAAAACCTAGTCAAGACTATAACGGAATTAAAGAGAAAAATAAGATGAGTAAAATGGTGCAATTTTCATAAAAAAAATTATAGTATAAAAAAGTTATAGATGTATAAAAAGAGATGGGGTAAGTTAGTACATAAACCAAATTACTAATATGCCATCATCAGATTTAATAATATATAACCATGTGTTTAATTTTGATTGGGTAATTAGAGTTAATGGGTTATTGTCATAAGGGGGGTTATAATTAGATCACAATCCTATATATATATATATATATATATATAATGATTTCAGATTTTTATAAAAATGAATATACATTTATGGATCAACATTACTCAAGAAAAAGAACAAAACCAGAATAAAGTACAGTAGTACCTGAAACAGAGGAGAATGTAAGCCCAAGATTTTCCCTTGCTACTTTCAAAACTTCATTAAATGAACAAAAGCCTTTAAATATAGGGTTTGGACACTGTATATATTTTGCTACTGTTTCCCATTTATTGTATATCCCAAGCTGTGTACCCCTAAGAAAAACATAATGTGTAAATTTGGGTTTGGGTATTCTTTCGTTGCTCCTGTATCTAGTAGTGCAGTTAAATCTATAAATTTATTTATATCTAACCATACTCTACATTGTATATTTATCATATTACTTGATCCTTGAGTTTATATATATGTTGTTTATTTTTCTGTTGACATTTTATTTATTTCTATTTGTTTTTTTCTTTTGAATAATGTTTTCAATATTATCTATTTTATCTTCTATTACTTGTATTTTCATTTTATGTAATATATATATATATATATATATATATATATATATATATATATATAATATATATAGGGATTGAATCCTATGAAAACCCAATCTTAGATAGAAAACCCTTAAACCTTATGTGAGCCATTGATTTGGAATCTTAAAATAAATATGTGGTCCACATTAACCCACATTAAAAATGATTTGTTTATTCAAAACCCAATTTTTTATTCAAGTTTAATGTGGACCACATATTTATTTTCAAGATTCCAAATCAATGGCTCACATAGGGTTTAAGGGTTTTCTATCTAAGATTGAGTTTTCATTGGATTCAATTCTTATATATATATATATATATATATATATATATATATATATATATATATATATATATATATCCAACAACACTATGAATTGAAAACGTCTAATTTTGACTTCTAATTACTTTTTGTGAGATAGTTCTGATTGTTGTTTTTACTTAAAATCACACATATTTAACAATTAATTTTTTAATCAATAAACATGTAAATTTATAAAAACCATAATAGTTATTAACGATTATGGCACGATTCTTTCTCTTATTTAACCATTAATTATTGTACCTTTATATATAACTAGGTTATTAACCCGTGTATTATACGGGTTAATCATAAAATATTAATTTTTTTTGAACAACCATACTATTCTACTCATACTCCTAAATTACACCCAATAATCCTCCTTACTTGGATTTGAACCCAAGACTTTCTTTCTAAGAGGCAATGCCTCTACCAAGTGGACAGTTTCACATTGGCATAAAATATTAAATAGTTAGTAATAAAAACTTAAGAATTATATATAAAACAATATTTTGGTATAGAATAATGAAGTAAGTATAGACAAAGATTTCATGTAATAGACTAACAATTAAAAACTCTAATAACTAAATAATTATTATATGATCTTCTTAGTTTGTGACGGCTAAGATTTTTTTTTAACTATTACGTTAAAAAACTTCACATAGTTTTTTATGTCAAATATATAGTTTTCCCTATCATTTCTTTAAAACTTTTGGTTTATAAAAAAATCGTTTTTAAATATTTTGTTTAAAAGAAATGTTGATTGCTTATAAAAATCATATTGTTTAAAAACTTAGTTTTATAGTTAATTTCATTTTATAAAATCATCTTTCAAAATAACTTGTTTTTTACAAAATTGTTAAATTCCTAAAGATAACGATTTTAAAAATTGCTTATTTATAAGAAAATTCTAATTTTTAGAAAATATTACATATTTTTTAATATATAAAAATTAAAATTTATTTAATTAAAACTATTGTTAATTCTTAATATGAAAAAGGTAAATAATATGATTAATCTTATAAAATTGTTAATTTCCTAAAAATAACGATTTTAAAAATTTCTTATTTATATGAAAATTCTAACTTTTAGAAAAAAGTACATATTTTTAATAAAAATTAAATATTAATTTATTTAAAACTATTTTTAATTCTTAATATGATAAAGGTAAATAATATGATTAATATAGTACTTATTTAATAGGAGAAATGATATAATTATTTATTAAGAAAGAAAATTAAATGAAATAACAATAAGATGATATGTGACATTAGTATTTTAAAAACATGACAAGTGGTAAAATTTATTATTATTTATTATAGTAGTAAAATAAAATATAAAGCAGAGACAAACATGAATCGTTCACTCATTAAACCATGAATTGTTAATAAATATGATAAGAGACAAAAAGATAAAGTTGTGTATGATAGATAACGTCTTTAGGGAAGGCCAAAGGATGTTTATCGAATGTGTTGTTAATTATGTGGCTATGAAATTTTTAGAATCACTGATTGAGAGAGAGAGTAGGCCATGTATATGGATGTCTTAATAGACAGATGTACGTTTGATTACACCTGATCAAGATATATACATCAATTTTGATAAGGAGCATGAATTTTCAACGATCAATAATACCCTATTGAACAATTATGAAATGAACAATATTCGATCAATCATTTTGTTTAAAATAATGTAACAATGATTAAATACCATTCAAAAGTAGATTCAAAAATGCTAAGTAGTTGTATGATAACATTTTGTGATTTTATTGAAAGGTTACCTAGTTAAAAACTCTAACTGCTTGTTTTACTAAAAATATCTAAATCTATTATTATTTAAGTTTATAAATATAATTTTTAATATTATAATTATCTAATATAAGAGAGAAGTAATATATTATTATTTTGTATAGTTATTTAATATAAGAAAGAAGAAAAAATAGAAGTTAAAAAAGCCACTAGATAGTAAACACGAATCTAGTATTATTTTTATTTATTAGCGTGGTTGTAAAAATCCCCGACTAGGCCGATTAATTGTTAGTCATCTAAGGCCGAATAGACACAATTATCCGATTAGTTGGCCGATTAATCCCGATTAATCCCTAGTCCACACCCCCCCGACCGACTAGCGACTAGCGATTTCTACAGCATTGTTTATTAGTATGTCTATAATTATAATTTGTATGAAACGAAAACATAATTTTAAAGAAAAGCATTTAAATTTTATCTTATCCATTCATTTTACTTGTACCCTCTTACTAATTTAACTAGTTTTTACATTTAAATAAGATACTAAGATTAAATACCATTCAAAAGTAGATTCAAATACACTAAGTAGTTGTATGATAACATTTTTTGTGATTTTATTGAAAGGTTACCTAGTTAAAAACTCTAGCTGCTTGTTTTACTAAAAAAATATCTAAATCTATTATTATTTAAGTTTATAAATATAATTTTTAATATTATAATTATCTAATATAAGAGACAAGTAATATGTTATTATTTTGTATAGTTATTTAATATAAGAAAGAAGAAAAAGTAGAAGTTAAAAAAGCCACTAGATAGTAAACACGAATCTAGTATTATTTTTATTTATTAGCGTGGTTGTAAAAATCCCCGACTAGGCCGATTAATTGTTAGTCCTCTAAGGCCGAATAGACACAATTATCCGATTAGTTGGCCGATTAATCCCGATTAATCCCTAGTCCACACCCCCCCCGCCGACTAGCGACCAGCGATTTCTACAGCATTGTTTATTAGTATGTCTATAATAATAATTTGTATGAAACGAAAACATAATTTTAAAGAAAAGCATTTAAATTTTATCTTATCCATTCATTTTACTTATACCCTCTTACTAATTTAACTAGTTTTTACATTTAAATAAGATACTAAGATTTAACTATAATCACATAAGTTTTTTTTTCAATTATTTTAAAACATGTTTCAGAATAAGTTTAATTTTCTCTTTAATTTAAGTTTTTATAATACAAATTATATATAGATTGAATAATAAATAAAAATTGGATTCGTCAGCCTAAGCCGCCATAAACATATGCATGTGTGTATTACGAGATTGACGACATGCTTTAATTTAAAAAAAAATTAAATCAATATGTTTTACATTTTAAGTAATTAATTAGATTAAAGTCTCATGTGTTATACAGGTTGAAAAAACAATATGTTACACACACACATATATAGGGGGTTTCATAGAAAAACCTCCATATTTGAGAAAACTTAGAAAACTAATCACAATTGTTATTAATCAATTTCGTTTTTTGTTTTTTATTTTACATTTTGTTTTATTATAAGGTTAGATTTGTTAACAAAAAGAAAACAATAAAAAAATATATTTAATTCATGTTATTATATATATGTAACTCATTGAGTACATATATGTAACTTCTAAACTACATATATGAGTTACATATACGTAACTTTATTGGTTAGATATACGTAATTTCGTGATCTACATATTTTTATAAAAAAATTTTTCTTGTTTATAACATTTCTAAGCAAACAATAAAAAAATCATGAATTTGTTTTTTTTTTAAATTGATTGGTTAGTATGAGTTTTCTTGGTTTTCTCCAAATTGAAGAGTTTTCTTTTGAACCATCATATATATATATATATATATATATATATATATATATAGGGATGGTTTCATTGGTAACCCACTCCAAGTGTGGTAATCCTTTAACTAATTTTGATTGTTTCTTTAAATAATGTGTTTTAAAATGAGTGGTCTATATTAAATCTGGAAAAACAAGTGGAAGAGATTTTTTTAAGGGTATTTTTGACATTTGGTGGGGTGTACTTGATTCATTTTTTAAAAAAAGTTTACCCTCCCAATTTTTTAAACCCTCATAACTTCTATATACATTATTTTTTTTATAAAAATTTCATCATTAAATTTGTCACTTTTTTATCTTTAATTCAAGTATAATTTTGTCAAATTTTTTAAAATTTTCGTAATATGCATTGATGCAGCGACGTTTTACACTGATGCAATGACGTTTTGCACTGACATAACGAGCTGAATTTTTTTACACTGATGTAACGAGCTGAATTTCTACAAAGTTTTCCTAATTACATTGATATAAGGAGCTGTATTTTTTTGAAGTGTTCTTAATGTTTTAAAATATTAATAAACTAATTTTTGTAATAAAAAATAATTTGTAAAGAGATGGAAAGATTTTATGTTTGTGTAATTGTAAACGCTTGAAAAAATGAGAGAAAATTACGAACGCTCAAAATAATTTGTAAAACATTTTAATGATGAAAAGATTTTGAAAAAATGAGAGAAAACTATTGTATTTATTGTTCGTTACGTTACTGTAATTACGAACGCTCGAAAAAAATTCAAAAAATTGGCATGGCTATTATGGAATTAACTAGAAAAATATAACGAGTTTAATGGTGTAATTTTTATAAAAAAATAACATAATATAAAAAAGTTATAAGTGTATAAAAATCAAGGGGGAAACTTTCATTTAAAAAAAGGAAAATTGATAGATTTTTAAGAGTGTGACACTTGTCCCTCTCTTATTAAATATGATTTTTTATATTAAGTGAAATGACTTGGATACTCTTTTAATTTAAAAGGTTATGTGACACTTGGCAAAATCTTATTAAATCTGGAAATTTAAAACAATTGGATTTTAGTTATTTGGTTAACACAATTATGGTGAGTTCTTATTTGAACCAAATCTATATCTATATCTATACTATATAATAAATAAAAGTTCTAGGATGACACATGTCAAGCTTTTAGACTATCTAAAAGTTGGTTTTCCCGCCTCTCTCTCCTAATTAATATTTATATGTTATCTTTTATTAAATTTTGATTTTTCACACACTATCTCTCTTATTATATATTAATGATTTTATTAAACTTGATAAATAATATGATTACACCATAAATAAATTCTTTATTTACCTAAAAAACATATTTGAAAACTATATATTATTTTAGTTAAAATAAATAATTTTAAATTTATTTATTTAACCTGTGTAATACACAGGTTTTATCCTAGTCCTATATATATATAGGGTATGGAGTAATTGGTAACCTATGGTAATTGAGATAACTTATTAACCCAATTTGATTGTTTGTCTAATTTAATGAATTTGAAATGTGTGGTCCATATTAAATCTGGGAAAATGAGTGGTTGAGATTTATTTAAGGGTATTTTGAAGATTTGTTAGATGTACTTGATTTGATTTTTAATATAAAAGTTTACCCTTCAATTTTTTAAACCTTCATAACTTTTATATACATTATTATTTTTTAAAAAAAAATTACACCATTAAATTTGTCACATTTTTATCTTTAAATCAAGTATAGTTTTGTCAATTTTTTTTAAGTTTTCGAAATTACACTGATGTAACAAGCTGAATTTTTTCGAAGTGTTCGTAATTACACTGATGTAGCGAGCAGAATTTTTTCAAAATGTTCATAATTACACTGATGTAACAAGCTGAATTTTTTCAAAGTGTTCATAATTACACTGATGTAACGAGTCGTTACATTGATGTAACGAGCTGTAACTTATTATATTTTTATGTTTCAATTATCTAACTTTCTATCTTATTTGATATAAATTTATTTAATTAACTAAATTTTATAAAAAAAATAAGTTTGTAATATATATTTAAGATGAGAGAAAAATTTAATGGAAAATTTTTGAAAAAAAAAGAAAATTATTGTACTTATGTTTTTTACGTTAGTGTAATTACGAACGCCCGAAAAAAATTTGGCATGACTATAATGAAATTAACAAGAAAAATATGACGAGTTTAATGGTGTAATTTTTATAAAAAAATAACATAGTATAAAAAAGTTACAAGTGTATAAAAATCAAGGGGAAAACTTTAATTTAAAATATGAAAATAGATGGTTTTTTAAGAGTGTGACACTTGTCACTCTTATATTAAATATGATTATTGTAATTAACACAAAAGACCATAATACCCTTTTGTGTTAAAAATTAATTAGTGACACATGTCACCATTAGATTAAATCTAGAAAAATTGAACCATTGGATTTGAGTTATAGAGTTTTTCAATTAGAGTGGGTTATTATATGATCCCTTCCTTATATATATATATATATATATATATATATATATATATATATAAACACACCCAAAGACATTATAGCCTAGCGGTAACTTGGTGGGATAAGTGTAACATCCCAAATTTCCTAAAATACGAGTTATTTGAATTTGCACATACGAAACGGATAATAAACTTGTTGTGGAAAAATACGAAGCATAAAACAAATTTAAAAGGGGTTGGGATCGTGTACTCGAACCCAATTTCGAGTACACGAGTTCTCGAAATTTGCTGTAGCCGAAATCCCAGTTTTCGAGTACAAGGACACTGCCTATAAATAAGAGTGCCTTGGGAAATGTGCCAACCTTTGGCTGGAAGCTCATTCTCTCCCTCGAGTACACGAAGCAGATTTCGAGAGCTCCAAGGAACGGACTTTGATCAACCAAACGAAGGAGAAAACACATGGGAATCCACAAGAGTGATCACCTAACTCCAAGTAAGTGGTCTAAATTAAAAAGTTAGGATTTTTTATGAAAAAGTGAACTTGTGCTTAAAGCTTGCACCTTTATGCATAAAGTTCGAAACTTTGAGGTTCAAGCATGTTGGTAACAACATAAGGAACCTAGAACTAGATCCCCACGGTCTTAGATGAATTCCTGAAATGTTTAACGACGAACTGATGAGTACACGAAATCATGCACAGAAGGGTAGTCGAAATTCATAATTTGGAGTAAACCCCTATTTCGAGTACAAGGGCTATTTCGAATACGAAGGGGTATTTCGAATACACAGGTTACTTCGAATACACTGGTTATTTCGAGTACACTGGTCATTTCGAATAAAGATGATGGTTTCGAGTACTAGCCAATTCGTGAACTCGGTAATTTCGTGTACATGGGAACTTAATGAACTTCAAGTGTTTCGAATACTTAGCTAAGTTTCGAGAACAGGAAGTTAGAAAGGGGAAGCTAGTAGTGATGGGGACTTAGAATATATCCTAAGTCTAAGAAGGTATGTGATGAGACAATATACTGATGTAGGTTCCCAGGTCTTGACTAAGGAGTTCGGTTAAGAAGACAAGGAGCCATTATCAGGTGAGTTCTAGACGCCCTATTTACACTTACTGTTTTGGGCTGGCATACATGCTTATTGTTATGTTATGTGATTATGTTATGATGATTAATGAATGATGTTATGCCATGATGATGTATGTATGAATATGTATTTCACATGATGAAATGTGTCTGGTAATATGCTAAGGTATGATACGTGCATGGTAAATGAGTTATGATGACATAACATGTTAATGAGAGCATGCATTATGATGTTAACTGAGACAATAGTTAATAGATGCTTTGACGACGTCCTAGAATACTAGGATGCATGAATGTTGAATGATGATTATAGACTAGCATGATATGAAAATATGATGCCATGATGTATGAATGAGGGAATGATGCTAGCACTACATGATGCAATGATGTATGATAATATGCTATGATGCTTGCATGCAATGTATGTGATGATAGAACGTTATGATGAATTCCTATACATGTTATAGGATATGTATGCATGATGTACTAGTACCAGTACTAGTAAGTATGGACGATGACCTGAACACATCAGGATATGAACAGCCGACCGGCTATAAACACAGAGTCGACCGGACTATAAACATGAGAGTCGATCGGACTATAAACATGGTAAGAGCCGATCGGGCTATAAACACAGAGTCGACCGGACTATAAACATGAGAGTCGATCGGACTATAAACAAGGTAAGAGCCGATCGGGCTATAAACACGGAGCCGATCGGGCTATAAACATGGTAAGAGCCGATCGGGCTATAAACATGGTAAGAGTTGATCGGACTATAAACATGGAGCCTTGTGCCGGCATAAGCCCACTGCTCATGTTGATGACAGTGGTTTTGATGATGACGATGGTTATATGGCTACGATGATGACGATGGTTATGTGGCTACGATGATGACATGGTTATGTGTTATGGTTTATGTGTATGATATGACGCTTTCATGTTAAAATGTTTAACTCACTAAACGATTATGATGTTTTATGAAAAACTAGAACTCACCAGCGTAAGCTGACTTGATTTAGCATGTATGTCAGGTTAAAGCTATGATAAGAGAAAGCATGGAGCTCGGGCATCAATCCAGACGATCCGTTGGTTTTGGCAATTCGATATGATTTTGATACAGACACTTTATTGAATTATGTTTATCAAACTATGTTTACATTTCCGCTGCATGATTATGAAAGTTTTTAGTTTAAGAGATATGTGTTATGATGAAAACCAACCTCTGCGAGGTGCCCGGTTTCGGGGCCTCACAATAAGGCTCAGAAAACAATTGGTCTTGGGTTCGAATCTCACAAGGAGATTTTCTCAAAGTATTGAATTTCCTCCAGAACTCGTGACTTTGTAGAGGATATGAGCGGGTGGTACTACTTGTGGCATAATAATAATCTAGTGATCCGTCAGCGATCCAAAAGCTAGCCGTTCATTAAAATATATGGATATCTATTAACAAAAAGTTTTGTAACAAGAAAAAAACGTACATTGTGTGCGTGAAACTATATAATTTCTAATATTGATTTTTCAAACAAATTTAAGTTTTAAAAATGATTTTACTTAAGAAATAAATCACACACAATAGACAAGTGTACATATCGTATAGTAATATAGCTTATGGTAAGAACCAAATATCAATTCGTGTACACGATATCTCTCGATACTAAACTTCAGTCAATGTTTAGCCATAACAAGAGAAATTTTTGGTTTTGCAACTTCTCAAATTAAAAGGTTATTAACCACTTGAAAATGATATAAGTCAAAATAAATTTCCTAGATTTTAAATCCACTTAGTCTAATAATGAGGTTAGCATGAATCAATAAATCAAAGGTTGACTAGATTCTGGTTGAAGATATCTCATCTTATAATCCTTGGAAAATTAGAATGATAGTCACATCCTAATCTCCTTATATTTTTTAATGAAACCCAAAGTCAAAGTTTATATTAGGATTTATTCAAGAACTATTCATCCGTCAAGAAGCCTAATTCCACAATCTAGGGAAAACTAAACATGACTAATACATATTAACCACCCTAAATTGCTTAAAGTAAACAAAGTTGCAATTTATTTCTATATATAATCTATGGACATGATCATGCAAATAAGGTTATTTTGGCCATAACTTCCCAACCCACATCTAATCATATTCAACAAATCATAACATCACCATGGTTTTTCCAAACTCAAGTGAAAGAAAGTATACTTGTTTAAATTTCATTTAATTCAAGAAACCAATTATCATTCCTAATATCATGGCATAATCTTAAAGCTAAGTTTACAAGATCACAAACAAATGCTTTGATCATAGTTTTCCAACATGGTATGATTAAACATTCATCATTCTTGAGCAATAATTAATATAAACAAGTATACAACATTATTGGAACAACATCATAACTCCATCTTGAATCTTGGTATAAACCACTTTAATCAATTCATGCAACCATCATCAATTTGACACAAGTATCATTACAATCTAGCCAACAAAATGTTTAGCACATAAGGCTTACAAGAGCAACAATAAAGCTTGCAAAGTTAACAAAATTCATGGTAGAAGTGATAAACTCAAATCACAAGCAAGCAAGGTTGACATGCAAATGTTGTTGGATGCTCCTTAATCTTCAAAGCCTTCAAAATCACCTTTGGAATGCCCGGAAAAATCTAGTCATAAGGTATATATGCTCCAAGAAGTCCAACCCCTTCAAATGAAAGAGAGTTGTAGATGCATTAAATGTCCCTAGTTCTATTTTGTACTGTTATAAATGTATAAAGTTTATTATATTAATGGAAGTTGTCTTTCTATATTGTTCTTAATGTTTATTATTGATTATAAGTGTTTGATTATGTTTAAAGCTGAAGTTATATATTTTTCAGACACATTCGGGTGAGTGGCTCTAAGTATGAAGCCATTCGCCGAATGAACGAACTAGAGAATGACATAGGCAAACGAATGAATCATTCGCCGAATGACTTGTCCATTCGACTCTGTCATTCGCCGAATGAGTTGCTTCGGCTTCTCATTCGCCGAATGAGTTGCTTCGGCCTCTCTTTCGGCCGAATGGCAACAGTCTATAAATACCAACCAAATCTGTTTCAAACCTAACTTTTTGAGCCATCCTTCTTCCCTGAGAACCTAGAGTCAAAACCCTAGGAGATTAGAGCGGCCATTGCACGTCCAAGTTCGATTCTCAACCCGTGGTGTTCGATTCTCGACCAAACGTCCTTCCTACACCTTCGGATCACCACGGTTGCTGTTGGTTTCGATTGGAAAACCCTGGAATAGGATTCCGCACTATTCCAGAGGCTGTCGAGTAGATATCCATTGGAACCGGATTGCCTCCGAGCTCCAAACAGGTCCTACAAAGTGGTATCAAAGCTTTGGCTCTTGATTCTACTCGATTTCCTTTCAAAATCATCATATCTCAGATTGGAGTTTCGTAACTTGCAAAAACCCTGATTTTCTTGTTCCCCAAGTCATTGTTTCATTCAAAATCAGTAAGTTTTTATGGTGTTTTTGTCAAAACAGTCATCCCAATTGGTTGATAATCTTGTCATGGTGTTCTGTACCAAATTTGGTGCATAGATTTGGTCTAAATCAAGAGTTATAGCGATTTTAGTTGCTGAAAACCCCAGATAGCCTGAATGACACTGGTGGCCGAATAAGTTTGCCCGAATGACACTCATTCGCCGAATAGCTCCATTCGCTTACTCATTCGGCGAATAGCTTCATTCGTTTATTCATTCGGCGAATAGCTTCTTTCGACCTTTCATTCGGCGAATAGCCTCATTCGATCCTTTCATTTGCCGAATAGGTTCAATCGCCCTGATCATTCGCCCAACTCTCATACTCTTTTTCTCCTTCGCCAGTTTCATCACATTCGGTCCCCGACATTCGCCATAATTGTCCTCATTCGGCCATCTGATTGAAATTTTTTCTAAGTGTTGGACATTATTGTTCTTGATTCTATGGAGGATTTAGCATTGATGGCTAACGAGAACCATCGTATTCAGATATTGCTGCTGACTGAAACTGAGACAAGGAACTCCAATAAAGCTCCCAAGCTGTTGTCCTTAATGATTATCCACACTGGAAATACAGATTTGAGATTCACATAAATGGAGTAGACACTAACTTATGGGTGATGATTGAAGGTGGTTATCTGAGGCCTCTGAATGAAGATGGAACTCCTATGCTAGTCACACGAATGACTAAGCCTCAGAGGAAGCTTTATGATTATGAGAAGAAAGCTTATGCTATTATGTCTCAGTCCTTTGCTACTGATATCTTCCATAAGTTTAGACAGTTTACTTCATCTAAGTATTTGTGGGATGCTTTGCAGCAAAGATATGAGGGCAATGATGCTTTGAAGAACATCAAGTCAAAGGCCTTGAGGAAGGAATTCAACAGCTTCATGTATGTTGGAAATGAATCATTGGATGATTTGATTGCCAGATTCTACCATATTTTGAATGAGTTGTTCAACCATGAAGTCAAGACTACTACTCAGGAGAAGATCCAGTGTTTAGCAGATGCCTTGCCACCAAAATGGGAGTCATTTTTTATGGTACTTAAGCAAAATGAGAAGATGGCACATATGGACATAAATGATTTCATCTAGAAGCTGAAAGAGCAAGAAATAGAGAACAAGTGGAAGGCTAAGAGAGTTGCTCAAGTCCAGGATCCCTCGTTGTATTATTCTACTCCGACTATCGAGAAATGATCTTCTCATGCTCCACTAAAAACTTCCTTTGTTTTTCAGACTACTGAAGCTCCATCTTCCAATCAGATTCATTTCAGCCAGTCTTCCTCCTCATCCAGCTCTCAGAAGGAACTTCATCAACCTATCACCAGTCTGAAGACAGACAACTTTGATAAAGTGACTGTAGAGATTGCCAAGGAGCACATGGGTCTTTTGTCCACTCTTGTCATCTCCTATGATGGTTTAGTAGCTGGACAGATTGGCAATCCTTATCTAATTAATGATGATTACTCTCAGATAGACCCAGATGATATGGAGAGGATAGATATCATGTGGGCTCTTGCCAGTGTTGTGAGAATGGCAAAGGAGTTTGTGAAAAGAACAGGAAAAGATATCAATCTAAAAAAGGAGTCTAAGTTTGGATTTGATATGGCTTCTGTCACCTGCTACAATTGTGGGGAGAAAGGTCATTTTTCCAGGCAGTGCAAGCACCCAAGGAAAGCAGGGAACAAGAATCCTTTTCAGCACCAGAAACCTGCTACAGCTAATCCAGAGAGAAGACTTGTTCCTATTGATTCTTCTGCTCAAACAAGTTCTTCAAATGCAGGTAAAGCATTGATGGTACAGCAGGATGAAGGTGAAAATTGGGATTTCAGATTTAATTCTGAATCAGGGGGCAGGATAAAGCATGTGTTGCTGAGATACAGAAGTTGAATGATTCCAGTGAAGAGAGCACTTCTGGAGAAACACAGATCAGAATAGAAGAATCATCGGGTTCAGAGTCAGAAAGTTTGTCAGACTCAGACATTCAAGCTGAATATGATGCTGATCTTGAAGAACCGGTCACTCAGTTTGCTTTGATGGTAAACTCTTCAGCTACTCCTACTTCATCTTCACTATCAGATCAGGTATCTGATGAATGTTCATCTTCTCACTCTAAATGTTTTAATTTTGTTGATCTTGACAGCAGGGTCCTTGCTTATCAGAAGCACAATGCTGATTTAATCAGTGATCTCAACCAGTGCATTGAGGCAAATAAAGTTTTAAAATCTAATGAAAAAGATTTTCAAGCTAAAATTGACCTTTTAAATAGACACTTCATGAGGCTGAGATTGCTGTTTTGAATAAGCAAGATGTTATCACTTCTTATCTCAATACCATCAATGAGATTAAGAAGAAGTTAGCTATAGTCGAGTGTGACTATGAGACCTTAGGTCAAAAGCTCAAGAGCTATGAAAGCTCCTCTTATATCATTGAGCATATGATCAGTAAGGGTACTGATCAGAAGGATAAGGGAAAGGTGAGCTATCAACAATGTCCTCCACCAATCTTGAACACCTTTTGTCAATTCTCCAGATGACAAAGATGTTAAAGATTTCCAAGTTAAAACTCCATTAGTAATTGATCCAATTGGGATGATTACTGATGATGGTTCCTCCTTGTCAGAGCAATCTTTTGTGGAAGGGATTGTTGAAGATTGGGTCTCAGATTCTGAGGATGAATCTGACAATTCATTTGACTGTGTTTTTGTTCAGAATCACACACCTGTAGTCATGAAAGGTGACCCAATCTCATCTTATAAAATCTATCAAGCTTTGAGCTTTATGAAGGCTTCAAAGGAAAACGATTCATGTGTGTCACACAAGATTGACAATCTTGTGACTAATGGGAAAAAGGGATTGGGTTTTAATCAGAACAAGCCTAAAAAAAATGTTTTTAAACCTCAAAGGCAGTCCTTTTCTGAATTAAAACATTTTCATAAAAAGGGTGACAAAGTTTGTTTTGAGTGTGGTACACCTTGACACATAGTTAGATTTTGTCCACAATTGATAAGACCAAAGGTTGTACCACCCAGATTACTAAATCAGATTTTTATCAAAGCTGTTAAATCTGAATCTAAGTCAACTCAAGCAAAATCCAAACAACTAAATCAGGTTAAACCTTTGGATAAGGGTAAAGAGAACCGGTGAACTTGGATGTTCCCAAAGTTGTTAATGTCAATCAAACAAAGCCATCATCCATTTATCTGAAAAACACTTTCAGCAAAACCACTGTCTGGAGAGTCAAGTCTTCTGAGACTTTAGTTTTACCCATTCCAGATAAGGATATCCCTGATGGTAAATGGATAGATGTTTGGATCCGTGACTCTTTGGGTCAACCCAAGACTGTAAAGGCTTGGGTTCCCAAAAAAACTAATCGTTTGTGTAGGTTGCCCCAGCAACTGCTTTTAACAGCTCTTGGATCGTTGATAGTGGGGCTTCCAGACACATGACTGGTGATATTTCGCTGCTCACCAACGTTAATTCTGTTCGAGGTGGTTACGTAGCGTTTGCCGGTGACAAAGGCGGGTTCATAACAGGAGAGGGTATTCTTTCAAATGGCCAAGTTTCTTTCAACAAAGTCAGATATGTCAAGCAGTTGGAAAATAATCTACTGTCAGTGTCACAGATCTGTGATAAGAAATACAAAGTTCTATTTGATGACACCAACTGCTAAATACTCAAGCAAGGCGTGATTATTCCTGAAGATTGGATTTTGATGTCGGCTCCCAAAAAGCAGGACTTGTATGTACTCAACATGGCCATAGCTTCAACTACATCCTCAACAGCTTCATGTTTTATGTCAAAGGCGACTGAGAAAGATTCAATTCTTTGGCATAAGAGGATGGGTCATTTGAGCCTACTCAAGATGAACCATTTGGTGTATAACAATTTGGTTGAGGGGGTCAGTCAGAAAAATTTTAAGCTGTCTGATGTTTGTGTCTCATGCAAGAAAGGAAAACAAACCAAGCAGCCTCACAAGCTGAAGAAGTTTCATTCAATAAATGTTCCTCTTGAGCTTCTCCATATGGATTTATTTGGTCCAGTAAACCGCAAAAGTATAGCTGGAGATCAATATTGTTTAGTCATCACTGACGAATATTCAAGATACTCTTGGGTTTTCTTTTTAAAGGAGAAATCTGAAATGTTTGAGTGCATTCAAGTGTTGGTTACCAAACTTGAGTCACTTTACAAGCTCAAGATTCGAATGCTCAGAACTGACAATGGGACGGAGTTCAAGAACCATAACATGGAGAACTTTTGTAATGCACGGGGCATTGTTCAACAATTTAGTGCTCCATATGTCCCTCAAATGAACGGTGTTGCTGAGAGGAAAAACAGGACATTGATTGAGGCTGCTAGAACGATGCTTGCTAATTCATCTCTTCCAGTTCAGTTCTGGAATGAAGCTGTAGCTAACGCTTGCTACACATTGAACCGAGTTTTGATTATGAAGAGACATGGGAAGAATTGCTTTGAATTGCTCCACAATAGAAAGCTAAATCTTAAGTATCTTGAACCGTTTGGTGCACCGTGCACGATGCTTAAGAAACATGAGCAGGGTAAGTTTAATGAGAAGGTGGAAGAAGGGTATTTTCTTGGGTACAACACTCCTAATAAAAGGGTCTATAACAGATCAACTCAGAACGTGGAGTGGTACCATGTTGATGTTCAGAAAAACACACTATGCCCCCACCTGGAAAGGGTCTTGACTGGATGTTTGACTATTCTGACCTTTTCGACTCATTCAATTTGCCTCCCATGTACTCAGATGAAGATGTTGCTGTTCAAATGATGTATGATGTACAAAATGCACCTGATGAACCAGTGCAACCTTCATCCACTTCAATTCCCATAGTACAGACAAATGATGATAGCTCAGACACAGATGACAATCTCGTTCAGCCTGCTGTCCCCGAACCAAATATTGATAATCTTGTACCGAATCTTGAGGATTTGAATCTGAACAATCTAGATCCACAGGTTGAAGTTCCTCCTCATCGTGTCGGAAGAATTAATCGTATTCATCCTCAAGAAAACATCATTGGAAGTCCGTTGTATGGGGTTAAGACAAGAAACCAGCTCTCTTCAGGGGGACTTGCAGACATTCTTAATTTTGCAGATGTAAGCTTTTTGTGCCCATTCTTGCTTCATCTCCCAAGTTGAACCGCAAACTGTCACTGAAGCTTTAAGGGATGGGTTGATGCCATGAAAGAAGAACTCCTACATTCAAGAATTTAGGTGTCTGGCAACTAGCTGACAGACCAAAAGGTGCAAAAGTCATAGGAACCAGATGGGTTCTTCGTTGCAAAAAGGATGATCACGGATCATTGTGCGAAACAAGGCACGTCTGGTGGTTCAAGGATTCAGACAGATTGAAGGATTGGACTATAATGAAGTGTTTGCACCGGTTGCTCGACTTGAAGCAATTCGTATTTTCTTGGCATATGCATCCTTCAAGAAGTTTAAAGTCTATCAAATGGATGTCAAGAGTGCATTCCTTCACGGTGTGATAAGTGAAACAGTGTATGTCAGTCAACTCCCGGGTTTGAGGATCCATTACATGGTGACCAAGTCTACAAGCTAGACAAGGCCTTATATGGATTACATCAAGCATCGCGAGCATGGTATGAGACACTATCTACTCACCTTCTAAACAACGGGTTCAGAAGAGGTGTCATTGATTGTACATTGTTTTATTCGAGAGAAGGATGGTGATCTGTTCTTTGTGCAAGTTTATGTGGACGACATCATCTTTGGTTCCATGAATGATAGTCTGTGCAAGGAATTTGAGACGGTTATGAAGGAGAAGTTCGAAATGAGCTCAATGGGAGAAATGAAATTTTTTCTCGGGTTTCAGGTGGATCAGTCTGAGGCAGGGATTTTCATTCATCAAACCAAATACATTGGTGACATTCTGAGCCGGTTCAGTATGTTGGATGCAAAACATGCCTGGTACCCCGCTGGCTGTCAATCAAGGGATTACACCAGAAGAAAAGGGGGAGTTAATCAATGCAACTCTGTACCGAGGAATGATTGGATCTCTGATGTATCTCACTGCTTCTCGGCCAGACATCATGTTCGCCACATGCTTGTGTGCTCGTTATCAATCAAAACCAAGAGTATCACATCTCATTGCTGTGAAGAGGATTATGCGTTATATGAAGGGTACACCGGATCTTGGCTTATGGTACCCTAATGATGATAATTTTGAGCTTACTGCATATAGTGATTCAGATTATGGTGGATGCAAGAGAGATTTCAAGTCAACATCTGCAGGATGTCAGTTCTTTGGAAACCGATTAGTTACCTAGCAGTGCAAGAAGCAGACGTCGGTGTGTCTACATCAACTGTGAAGCTGAATACATTGCTGCTGCAAGTTGCTTTTCTCAAAGCATCTGGATACAACAGCAACTCAGGGACTATGGGTTACATTTTTCTAACACCCTATCTATGTTTATAATACTGCTGCCATAGCTGTCACTAAGAATCCAGTCCAGCACTCGAAAACCAAACACATTGGTATTAAATATCACTTCATCCGTGACTGTTTTGAAAAGAAACTCCTCGATTGTCACACCCCACCGAGCCGGCGGGATGGATCGACTTCCCCCCGGGCGGAAGGTTCTCGGGGCACGATATCGTGAGTGATAATCGTTATGATCAGATTGTTTACATAGCATCCACATTGAGAATAACTAAAGCACAATAAAGCATTAAACTAGGATTACAAAGTTAAATTACAATATCAATGTTCGGTAATTTAACAAAGTAAACCTATCAAAAGAATCAAATGTTTCAATCTTGTATCCGTACAAGATATCAAAAGTGACTCGCGTCAATAACAAAATATATGCTTTCCAAAGTCTACTAGTTCCTCTATCTGGGCATCCTAGCATGAAATCCTGAGCCTTAGCTTAAACCTGTGCATCACCTGAGTAAGCATGTAAGAAAACAAAGTCAACACAATGGTTGGTGAGTTCATATAGTTTAAAAGTTGAAAATAGCTTTAGCAAACCTCTTTCGGTAACAACCTTAATCTCATTAACATCACATGTAATATCCAATTTGGTATGCTTATATATAGGGCATACGAAAGGGTCGAGCCTACAACCCGCCCAGACGCCATCCCACCACATACTAAACCACATATGACATTGTTATTAATGATAATTAAGCATTTAACCTACCATTCAATCCAGTCTTCATCATAGCTTTAGTGTACTGTTTAAAAGTTTACAAGCTTATAGCATTCATGTAGATTAGCTTTAGAGTAAGTTGTACAAACACAATAGTTTCACAAATCATAGTTTAGCTTTCACCAATCTCATGCATGGGTACAAGCTTTGCTCTAGCAATGATTAGCATTTACGTAACCCACGAAAAGATGCAAGCTTTGCTCTAGCATAGTTTAGCCATTACGTATCTCATGAATTGGTTTAAGCTTAGCATCCGAATAGTTTAGCGTTTACGTATCTCATAGATGCAGATACAAGCCTTGCTCTAGCAATGTTTGGCAATTACGTATCTCAAATATAGACACAAGTTGTGCACGCACATAGTTTAGCATTCATATATCTCATATATTCAGATACAAGCCTTGCTCTAGCAATGTTTGCCAATTACGTATCTCATATATAGATAAAGCTTAGCATTCGCATAGTTTAGCTTTCACGTATCTCAATGCATGGGTACAAGCTTTGCTCTAGCAATGTTTAGCAATTACGTAGCCCATGAATATATACAAGCTTAGCATTTAGCATACAATCATAGCTTTGGGCATTTAGCTTCAAGTATTAGCATATAGTTTGAACATAGAGTTTATAGCATAAGCATCGAGCATATAGTTTAAGCATTGAGTTTATAGCATAAGCATCAAGCATATAGTTTAAGTCTTAGTCCCTAGCTTCCAGAACAAGAGTTACAAGCTTAAGCATCAGTATAAGCATCATGAACAAGTGTAAAAGCATTTAATAAACATTTCAATAATTGTTTAAAATGTATAACATGCTTCTCAGTCCCGAGGTAAAAACAAATATGTTTGAAAAGGGACAAATGAACTCACCTTGTTGTCGATGCGGTTGACTTAGCTTAAACAAAAAGTGCACGCGCTCTTTGTTGGATTTGTTGTTATTCACGATCCTGTATTGATTTCATGGGTATTTACTTTATAAGTATGAATTATAGGAGTTAGGGTGCGCGTATGTGTTAGCCCTAAAGTTGGCTAACACTTGTGAGTCTCGGTCTTTATTCGGCCCTGATTTCTTCTTGAAGTTTCAAAACCCAGTCATAATATGTTCATTCCTTGTATTTGTAGGATTTTGCAAACCAACCTAAGTGTTACCTTAGGTTTATAGTTTAATATTCCTTGTGTTGTTCTTGTTAAACTCAAAATAATTTATTACATATTTAACTAATAACCATGCAATTATTCTAGTAACTTAAGGTTTTAAGTTTATGAGATTCATTAAACTAATATTCGCCACCTTTGTAGTAATCTTGACTAATTATCCCATGCAATCTGCACTAAGACTAATT
>SZYD01000559.1:0-35611 GCA_009363875.1 Mikania micrantha
TGTATTTTAAATGGTTACAACTTTATTTTGTTCATTAAAACCCTTGTAGTTTGTTTTTATGTGATTTCGTGGTATTTTTGCTAACTTTTATTAATGGTGTTAATCCGGAAAAGTCGAATTGTCACAATTTTGATGACATTTTGAATCTCTTTTTGTATATCTTGTGCAGCTACAAGATAGAAACTATATGATTCTTTTGAGTAGATTTACCTAGTTAAATATGAACACGTACGGTGTAATTAAACTTTGTAATTCTATGTATTTAATGTCATGTTAGCATTTCTCATTATATATCATGTGTCATGTAAACAATCTGATCACTATGATTATCACCCGATATCACGCCCCGGGAACCTTTCGCCCGACCGAAAAGTCGATCCAGCCCGCCGGCTAGGGGTGTGACACCATTCCTCTCAAGGATTCGGCTACTAAGTTTTCCTCCTTCAAAGCTTCAATTTGGGCATTACGTATTTGTTCAGGGAGGTTTTGTCTGGATTTTGAGTTGTAAGGCCCGTACCCTTTTGGGTTTTAGGGTGTTCTTTCGACTTAGGGCGTCGGCCACTACGTTGGCTTTTCCCGGATGATATTTGATTAGCACATTCATAGTCATTCAAGAGTTCGAGCCAGCGACACTATCACATATCACAAAAATGCAAACTTTGAAACTTAGAAAGACATCGTCATCTTGCCTAGACATGACCATTCATACACTGGTCGATATCTGGTGGATTTAAATGAACAAGACATTGAAATTGATTACATAAAGTAGAGGTGGCAATCTTCACCTAAATCAAAAGAAATGTGTTGTTTTAGGTGAACAATTATTGTATAATGGGTTGAATGTTGAGATAGGTAACGCTTTAACCTAAAAACAATGTCAATGCAAAGGATTCAGATTTTGAACAATGATTAATAACATATTTAATGAAAAAATCATTAAAAGTTATTTTAATAGACTTTTTGTCTAATTAAAACACATTTTGACTTAAATCAAAATAATAATTTAAAAAAAAACAATTCATTTTGACCCAAAATTGATTTTGCTTATAACCTTTTATGACCTGTATTCATCCTGACTTGAACTCATTTTGACCCGCACTCATCTTTACCTGAACACGTTTTTGACATGTACCCAACCCGATCAAACACATGTCATCTTCTCATGACTTTAAAAAAATTTCTTCACCTTTCTTTTCTACTAAATATTAATTATCTTTTATATTAAATAATTAAATTATATAATTAAATATCAAATAGATAGATCTTCTTATCATAAAAATTAATTATTAATTAAACTTAATAAATCATAAGAAAAATTCAATTACATAACAACTTAAAATATAATTTTATAATTCTTAAATTTCATTATTTTTAATTTATTATTTTTAAACATCAATAAATAATATCAAGCATATAAATAATTGTTGTTCATAACATGTTAGATTTGTTAAATATACATGTAATATAAGTGTTTCTAGTTTAATAAAAGCAATATCTGTTTTAAAATAATTGTTTGTTTTTATTTTTATTGTTATTATTATTATTATTATTGTGAAAAAAGTTTATCTTCCTTCACACACTTGTTTTTTTTTTTTTTACTGAAAATTTATTCTCTGTCAAGCTTCCAAAATTCTATTTAAGTAATTTCAAATTTTGAAACATTTATTCATATCTTATACAAACGTATTAATTCCACAGAACTATAAGGAACCACCATATCTTCCATTTTCCGTTCACCGGAAAATGCTGTGCGGAGGGAGATCGGCGAAGTGTAGAAAAGATGGAACGGTGCCGGTGCATCTCAATGTCTACGATCTCACATCCATGAATGGCTACGCTTACTGGCTCGGGATCGGCGTATATCACTCCGGCGTGCAAGGTTTGCATTTCGTTTTATTTTTCTCGATACATTTGTTTTTGATTCAATCGGTTCACTCTAAATTAGGTTTTCAATAATCGTGTTTGATTAATCGAGATTATATGAACTTAAAATGAACCTTAATTGATTAATCGAGATTCTATGATCTCGAAAGCAAGTTTGATTAATTAATCGAGTTCTGTGAACTGAAATCAACTTTAGTTAATGAATCGAGATTCTACGAACTTCAAATCAAGTTTAATTGGTTCTATGAACTTGAATTTGAGTTTAATTTTGGATCTCAGTTCATGGAGTGGAATATGCGTTCGGATCTCATGAACATTCGAGCACCGGAATCTTCGAGGGAGAACCGAAGCAGTGCGATGGATTTGCATTTAGAAAGCAGATTCTGATCGGATTTACAGAGAAGAATCGGAAGGAGGTTAGAAGAGTAATGGAAGATCTGGCTGAAGATTACAAAGGAATATCGTATAATCTCATCACCAAAAACTGCAATCATTTCTGCAATGATGCGTGTGTTAGACTCACCGGAAACACGATTCCGCGTTGGATAAATCGTCTAGCAAGAATTGGTACGTCAAATCATTCATATAAATATATAATATACACATTCTACAAGCCGGAATCATAAAACAACATACAAACGTTTAACTAAATTCTCTCACTCAAACCCTTACTTTAAACATACGCCACATGGTCTAAAATCATGGCGCAAAATGTAAAAGAGCAAGACTTATATTATTTCTTATTATTTTTAAAATTCAAGGCTAAAATTTAGTTATATAAGTTTTAGATATGATTAGACAAATTAGATTCTATTAATTTAAAATATGACCAATAATAATAGTTTAGTTAATGATAATCCTAATTTGTACATTCGTTGTATATATGAGATTGTGCTACTTAAATAATCCTCAACAACAAAAGTAAAATTTTGGATTATTATAGGACAAACAATTATTATAGATTTTTATCAGTAAATAGTTTTTAATTTCAATTTTTATTAATAATATTTAATAGTTTGTTTTAAATTAAAATTTTATCCATTATCAATTAAATTGTTCAAACAATGTTATGATTTTTAAATCAATATATTATTAATTGCTGTTTAGTTTTTTCTTATTTAACCGTGTAGTACGAATTTTCCCTCCTAAAGTCCTACTTATACAACATACAAACATAAAACAGATTAATAAAAATAACAAAAACTGGTGCACGCCACCATTAGACGATTCTCATCGACCGGTCTCACAGTCAACATGAGAGAGGTAACTCGTGTGACCAGGGAAAATTGGGTGTTGTAAAACAGATTAGTAAAGCACAACAAAACTAGTAATACTATTCACACATAGCCATAATCATAAAAATTCCTTTGGTAAATTCATTTATGTCAAGTCAAGTTTTTTCTGATAAAATTTACAGGTTCATTATGCAACTGCATAATTCCATCAAGTTTAAGCTTGATTAAAGTTGGTGTTGAGGATAATAAAGTTTGTAATGATGGAGAAATTAAGAAGAAACTTAGGAGTAGATCTACAAGATTCTATTCATCTTCAGAATATTCATTAGCGTATGAGAAATCATCGTATGAACCACCATCGATTACTCGAACCAAGAGTCACCGGAGTCTAACGTCTCGTACGCCATCTTTTGCTTTGATTCGGAGTTCGTCTTCTTCATCATCATCTTAGCATAGTCAAATTGCTTTTTGTTGTTTAATCATGTTTATCTTTTTATTGCAATTGATATCTAATTGGTCTTGTCTAATTTAATTAGTTATGAATGATGATTGCTTTAGGAGTTAACTTTATCCATGTTAAAATGATTCTAAAACAAATTGTCGATGAATAAATTAAGTAAAATAAGAAAAGCTTTAGATAAAGCGTACGGTTCAATTTTAATAAGATCCCATATCTTAGTTCTTGCAAATGAAGTTTCCGGTTATTATTTTCAGTCTTAATTAATAAACTTACAAATAATTTAAAAATAAAAAAATACTTGTTTAATCAAATATATTGCTTATGTTGATAAAATTAAAATTTACGGTTTGAATAAATGAGATATGAAACATTAACTAGTAAATTAATCAGTAATTAAAAGATTTTTTTTATAAATAGTAATAATTTCCTTTTGTAGATACGTATTACCATCAGTCCTATTTGCCCATAGATCTACCGACTCACTCATAATAATCGATTCAAAAGAAGGTAGTTAAAAAATAAATAAAATAAAATGAATAAATAAAAAGTTAACCAAAACCGTTCAAAATGCGAAAGACTGATTATATATGCCTAATAACTAAGAATTTTATACTTTTTTTTTTTTATAAACCATCAGTCTTTAGGTAGTAATTATTTTAGCGCAAGTTGATATTATGTGTTTTCTATATACCATGTGTAGTAGGTTGTGGGTCAGTGATACAGAAATAGAAAAATGTTGGCACATATAAGAGAAGTAAAAAACGAAAAACCGAACCGGAACCGAATTAACTGAAAAATCAAACCTAAAAAGCTAAACTAAACAGATAACCAAAACCAAATTTTCCGGTTTGGTTTTGGTTTTTCATATTCCAAATAACCGAAAAAACCGTACTGAATCGGTTTTTAGTCTTGTTTAACAATTAAGAGTCTACCGTTAAGGATAATTAAGATTTGAATTAAATAAACTCTATCATTTTAATATATGATGAAGATCAAAACTATTACATATTTAATATTGAAATTTATTTTTTAAACGTATGGACTTGATGATGAATTTTTGCTTTATTGTAATTAGTTGATGTCTGAAATTAATTTATAAATTATCTATTGTTAAACATGTTTTTGTTTTTAATATTGAGTGAGAAAGAGAACAAAAAAAACAAAAGAATAAAAACTGAAAAAACCGAAATCGAAAAAAATGAAGACCGAAAAACCAATCGGTTCGTAATAACTAGAAAACGATTATATTAAATTCGGTTTTATGCAAAAACAGAACCGAACCGAGCACACTTCTAGTACATACCCGTCATGCAAATAGTCAAATTATAGCAATAAAAATGTTTGATGGTCGGTGATAATGATGCAGTTTGCAGTAATTATCTTTTTTAAAACCAATATTATGATATTGTTACTCAAACTACTTTCAAATATTATGATTTTGCCTAGATATGAACAACAATGTCACTAGCTAACTTCACATTGGCTTCTAAAAATTATCTAATAACTAATAACTAATTTTGCATATAATTATTTTTAAATGCAATACGTACTTTTGACCAAAAAAAGAAGCAAATTTTAAGTTAACTTTGTTTTTTTAAACATTATTTCAAAATAAAGCTTTAAATTATTAATACTTTTAAATTTAGTAATGCATTGCATATTTATACGTATATTTTTGTTTGATCTGTTTTGTGTTGTCCTAATCCGACTTGTCATGTCACTCTATTTAGACATCAACATGTCTGGGTCATTGTAACCTGAGTAATCCTTATCCATTGTTGAATAAAAATGCCAAGCAACTCGTTTCCAAAGTCTCATGCTTTGTAGAACTATCAATTTCTTCCTCTATGGTTCACTTGATTCGCCCATTTAAGTTGAATGAGGGCTGCCTTAGGTTATGTCTTTCTCACCACAATTCTAAGGATTGATGGTTTGGATATTTAGAGTATAGAAGATGTTTGATATTTTTGTAGAACATGTTCGGGATTTTTGTGATAGAAATGGTTAAGCAAAGGTTGGTGTTTATAAGGCTTTTGTTTTATTTATATTTTTAATGTGTTTTTTTTTCTTTTTAGAGTAAAAAGATCAAAATTAGGAGTATTTACTTTTGACCGTTGTGAAATGATATTCAAGCCCGTTATTGCTTCTACAAGTATATGTTGCATATTTTAGTGCAATTAGATATAAAGAAATCTTAAAGAGTTCGAAGGTACATAATGCACGATCGTTTAAGATTTCTAAGCACCGTACCAAGCAGGTGTCAAGAGGGTTGTGCTCCCTTGCGTGGTCCTAGGGGCAGCACCTCAGGAGGGGTCTAAGGGGCAGAGTCCCAGGTGGCAGTTCCATTGGTCAGTCAGTGAGCAGGGGTTAAGGGGGCAATGCCCCAAAACCTAAACGTAATTTAAGAATTATTATATCATCGGAAGCGACTTGACCCACGATTCGGAACATTAATTTGACCCTCGTGATAGAAGTTACCCGCGGAAATTAATCGCATGTAACTGTCTTCTCGGTATTTACACAGAAATCGAGGCAGACAAAGGACATTTTGTTTTCCCCATTTAACACACAAATTCTCTTTGATTATCTCGATCAAATTTCTTGAGCTCAAAAGAGTAGAAATATTGATTTCGGAAAGTAATTCATTACACGATCCATTAGAAATCCTAGTTATACAGTTTGAAAATTTCCAATAGTATAGGGATACCCCCATCATGTATAAAAGGCAGTGTGTTTGATAGTGTCACTTGAAAAAGATATGGGTCGTATGAGTGATTAAGAGATAATTAAAAGGTAATCTTAAGTATGAATTGTAACATCACTGTATTTCAGGCACTTCATTACATAAATGTTTGTTTTGTTAAAACCTGATATGATAATTGATAATTACTATGGATTATTGGATGTTATTATTATTGGTATACACACTGAGAACATATAATTATGAGCGTAAACCATGGGAAATCTAGTTTGGAAAATAACTAGACAGAACCAGAGAGTTTATCGCGATGGAATTAATATGATATGGGTTGTTGATTTGGAATTGGTAGTAGTATAGGATTCTATCATCAAAGATAGACAAGGGTATAATCATGGTCTATCGAAGAGGTGGTGGGATGGCGGCTGAAGCAGTTGCGACTGACTTCTACGTATGCCCTATACATAAACCATCTTCGGTTTATCATTATTATATCAGTGTTGAGGCTTTGGTGAGGAGAATCCGAGGTTTTGGTTTGGAATAACAAAGGTTTTTGAGTTTGTTATTGGTTGGTTACTAAACATAGTCAAGGACACATGGTCATAGTTTATCGAAATGGTGGTGGGACGGTGGCTGGATAGGTTGCAACCTACTCCAACATATGCCCTATACATAAGCTTATTTCGGTCTATCATGGATGTGTCAGTGATATGGTTTAGTGGGATTTGGATTGGGAAATTATAATATCTAAAGTAATAAAATAATGAAAGCATTATTGAAAATAATTACACGATGGTGAGGTTACGAATATAATTTAAACGCGAATATTATTTCAGAAATATTAACTTAATAATGTATTCGCGTGGATGACGATTCACACGAATACAATTATTAGGAATAATATACTGAGACGATATTCTATAATCGTAAATCGAATCGAAATACGATACGAGCGTTGGATTCGAAAAGGTGACGATCTTTACGAATACGTACATGAGTAACGTGTTTCGACGAGATAAACGAAATAATATCTAACGATATTAAATTAAGAAAAGGGATTTAAAAACGTTTATTAGGAATTACAACATAAGACGGATCCGAATAAATCGTTTTACTAAATAAATAATTTAACGAAAATAAACGAAATCATTTTTATAAAACGACTTTAATTAAATCATTTTATTAAAAACGAAACTTAATTATTTAAACGTTTTATGTTATAAATATAATTTACAAGAGAAACTGAGGAACGTGATAATGTTAACGCGAAATAAATGAGACCGAGCACGCGGGAACAGTGCGGGGTATAAATGGTGGAGACTTTTTCTTCCACTTCATTTTTCAAGTTTCTTTCTCTCTCTAAAACCCCCAAACTGTCACCTCTCTCTCTAACTTCTCTCTACATTTTCACACTCGTTTCTCAACCATTTTACAAGAACTTGGTGCTAAATCGTTCATCTAACCGAGGAGAACAAGAACCCACAAAGATTCTGAACATTCGAACACGATTTGAAGGTATATCAAGCATTTTACTTTTGGTTTCTTACTTAAATGACTAATCACGGCCACTAGTTTGTAAAACTCGATCTTATCACCTTAAAAACCTTAAACGAGTTAGTGTAAAAGGGTAGGATGGGTTGGTATAGACCTGCAACAGGTTGGATCTCAATGAGGAAGATGATGGGCTGCTGGTTCGTGACAAAGGAGATCGGCCGAACCTCTCTCTAGCTGGGCAAGAGGATAGCCGAACCCTACCAGCTGTGAACCTCTCATCAGCGAACCTGAGGTGGGACGAACCTGAACCATTGTCGAACCCATCTGATGCCATGAACCCCACCAGCTATGAATCTCTTGGACAACCGAACCCTGTAACAGCCGAACCTCATGCTGAACGAACCCAGGACCCTACGAACCCTTGGACGAACCAGTGACCTTGGACGACCGAACCTGAGTGCCTGGACGAACCCTGGGCTGCTGAACCTGCGTGATGGCCGAAGCAATGGATTCAACGAACCTAAAGGGCTGTTGACTCTAGTGTAGCCGAACCATGGGGTAGCCGAGCCTAGGGTTACCCTCGAACCATGGCAGCGAACCTAGGACTTTTGTGCACACCATGGGCTGTCAAATCTAGGTTTTTCGGGCTAAGGGAAGGAGTATATGAGTACACAAACATTAGAGATAAACAAAAGAACATGAGGTTATGAAAACCCATGCATGCATGAATGTTTTTAAGGACTACCATCTTTTACATAATAAACATAAGTTGTAAATTATGGGGTTACATACATTGAACATGTTATGTGAATAACCTAAGTATAAATTTTCTTAAACTCAAATTGGATTTTAATAACTTAAAGCATGGTTGTCAATTTGAACAAACATGTAAGTATGTATAGATATGTGTATAATTAAGGTTATCACCTTTTAGTATACATATCTATGGGGGTGCACATAAGGTTTCATATTTAGTTTATCACCACTATATAACTAATACTAACAAGTTTAAATCATACTTGGATGATAATGATTTCTGTAGCAACAAGTATCATTTTAATTTAGATAAAATAAACTAAGTTAACGATATACTTGTGGACATAAAAGTTAATCACATATACTTATGAATACGAAACACACAATGAATACAGGTTGTTGAAGTGTCTTGATTTCATATACGTGAGTGCGCATTTTATAAGAACACTGAATCTAAGGCATTCAGGTGAGTTCTCATAACTTCCCTTTTAAATCATTTTGTTTTTAAACTCGGAGGTGGAACATGTATACCAGATTTAAATATTATTTTGATAACACATGGGTGACACCTGGATTATCAATATGATATTCATATTATTGAATTATTATTGATTATGGATTGACATGGATTATTACACTCTGTGAGTCATTGTTGGTTGAGTTGACTTCGGTCCTCCGCAATGATTGAGTTACTGTTGGTGAGTTGACTAAGGTCCTCCTCAGTGATTCCACTATTGGTTGAGTTGACTGCGGTCCTCCGCAGTGCATGTATGACACTTATACTATTTAGGAATATCGTTGGTTGAGTTGACTGAGGTCCTCTGCGATGATTCCGCCGTTGATTGAGTTGACTGAGGTCCTCCACGGTAACTTATATTGAGATAATTATGGTGAATATTGATTATTGATTGATTTGTGATTGGTTGAATATATGTGGATGATTATTTGTGATTATTTGAATTATGTGATTGTTGTGTTTGTGGTTGTTGTGTTTAGCAGAGTTGGATTATTTCACAGGTGCACATGTGTATTTTTCTTGAAAACTATAAACCTTTATAAACACTTGTAGTAATTTTTGAAATATAAAAACTTATGATTACTCACCAACTACTTCATAGTTGACACTTGATATTCTACATATTTCAGGGAACGAAGTAAAGTATGTTGAGAAGGATGGTCTCACACTTTTGGACATCATCACTTAGGATCTTGGACTTAGCTAAAATTAACTGGATTACTGAAGACTAGTGTTTAGTTAATTTAGCTAATCTTTTGTGTACATTGTTGTAACTAAATCATGATGAACATGATTTTTGTGTAATTACGTTGGTTGATTTAAATTGATATGTGATGATTTATTTTAGATGCCCACGAGCTTATGAACAATCTACACATCCCTCGTGGCATCCCGACGTTTTCGCCATCGGTCTGGGTGTTACATGAATGATTAAGAGACAATTTATTAATGTTATTTCATAATCATTCACTTAAGGTTAAATTATATGATAAACTAAGAGGTAGTCTCTTACTTACCAGAGGTTATTAAACAGCCTCATAATCTTTTATTACACATGCTTTTATTCATTACTCTTTGTCACATCCCGAGCCGATGGACTGGATCGACTTTTCCGTTGGGCGGAAGGTTCTCGGGTCGCGATATCATGTGATAATCATAGTGATCAAATTGTTTACATGGCAATTGATATATAATGAGAATTTCTAACATGACATTGATATAGAATTACAAAGTTAAATTACCTGATTCATGTTCATAATTTAACTAAGTAAAGCTTCCTAAAAGAATCATTTAGTTTTCTATCTTGTATATGCACAAGATTTACAAAAAATGATTCGCAAACATGTCAATCAAAATACGCACGACACAAAAATAAGCTAGGTCTTCTCTAAAGTCCACTAGCTTAGCCCTTATGCTTGGTGACTAAACATGTTCGTCACCTGAGAAAACATGCATTTTAACATAGTCAACACTAGGTTGGTGAGTTCATAAGTTTAGTATTTGAAAACAGTTGCATTCTTGTCATTCACAAGTCACAATGTCACACACAAGTCTGATTGATATAGTCTCATTTTGTCTTACAAAATGTCCTCTCCATAGTTATACTTACAAATAGTATATCATCCAAATCAAGCATGCTTATATATAGGGTGTACGTATCACGAATGAAGCCGCCAGCCCACCATGCTTGACTGAATTCAACACCACTTGTAAATACAACTATGGATACCCATTTCTATCTCACATATGTTCATCCCATGTGATATTCAACCCATAAGATGTGTTCATCACCCATAGTGTTATATGTATAGAATATAAATGTTTGAAGGGAATAAGTTACCACAACCAAAGTTATGATCCCTTAATGTTTTAAGGAAAAACATATTTATTAATCTTATCCTTATTATTATACTCTCCATTGAAGGGTTAATTGTAATTTACTCTAAGTATAGAAGTAACAGTTAACTCTTAATTATTGTTCACAGCTTGAATGTATAGAGCATAAATGGGACCCATTGTGGTCCTCACGTAATCAGACCCCAAAGCCTCCAATTTATCCCTATCCATTTGTGTTCTCATAGAATCAGTGCCTTCACAACGAATCTGATACTATTAAGATGACATGAGAGAAAATCAATTCCTCAGTTTACCAGTTAATAGAAACAAAGAGTATAATTATAATCAGTGTCTGAAGATTAATATCACCATGTGTCATTTACCAAACCTGACATGATGTCGCCCTGTTACCGGTCATACGATACCGGCCAATGATAACAAATACGAGTAACGTACCGGCCTCACTCACCGGCGGTTTGTCAAACCTATGGCACCACTACACTATCGTCGGTTTAGCCGCACTAAATGAATGGTAAACGATTTACTTGTAAGGGACTTACGACTGGACATGAACTCATGGACACATGATTGATGTGATATAATACAAACAGTCTTAATAGTAATTAGTTGATGATGTGTGTTCTCATAATGTCATTGTCTCAATGTTATTTATTCTCAGTGTTATATGTTATCATTGTCTTTAACAAAGTGTTATAAGAGCTAGTCTTTTTACACAGTGTTAGTAATTGGGGTGAATGATATCATCATAATGAACTTATGTTATCATGATTATCATTCGTGATGTCACTTGTATTTGTCTCAATGTTATCTCCTTTTTCATCATTGTGTTAATAACAAAGTGTTATAAGATTGAATCTTAACACACTTATGTTATTCTATAGTGATGATGAAATCATAAAGCTATGTTATCATGATTCATCCTTGATATCTCAAATATGTCATTTACACACAAGCATACATATAAAAGAAATATGATAATAAAGATAAAATCTATATTATATAAATCACATGATCAATGAAATAATGTACTAAAACTTTTAAGTAAATAAAAGAGTTAGTATGTTTCTCAGCCCCGCATTTAAAATCAAAAGATTACAAAAGGGGCATATGAACTCACCTGATAATGTAGTGGTTGACTAAGTAATCAAAGAATGCACGCGCTCATTGCTGTTCTTGAGGTTGTATTCACGATCCTGTGTTTGATTCCAATTGTGTGTAACTTATAAGTATAAGTTATGTATTTGAGAGTTAGCCCTAAAGTTGGTTAACACTTATAAACCTTTGTTATTTGCTTAGTCTTAATTCTCTTGGAGTGTCATGTACTAACACTTAACCCATTTTAGGTTAAATATTTATATAATGAAGTGTTTCTTGTGTTGGATATGTGATGTCTGATCATCGATAATATCAACGTTGCTATCGGGGTACGATCCAAAGAGTTACCCTTTGGAAGATAGTAATGTGATTATGTCTAAAATTTGTTTTAGACACATTCAATTTCACGAATTATATAAAGTGGTGTGTTATTATTATTTATGAAACAATAATAATATTGGAGGAATTAATTATTGTGATAATTAATTATAATTAAATTGATAAAGTTTAATTAGTTAAACTTTAGACATTTAATTAAATGTTACCAATTAGTTGTTAGTTAGTAATATGGAGAGTAATTATTAAATGGTTTAATTACTAAAAGAGTTTAATCAAATTAAAAGAGTTTAATTTAAATAAAACGTAAAATAAAAGGTGAGAATTAATTTTGAATTAGTAAATTCAGAATTCCTAAATAGGTGGATCTACATTTGACTTTAAATGTAGATCCAACCTACCACTTTTGACACACATTTTTACAACTATCTCACTCTCTCCTCTCTACCACACCTCACGACCACCATCCCCTCTCCTCTAGGGTTTCGACCAACCACCACTAGCCACCATAGCCATAGCTGAACCACTATAGGTGGTTTTGAAGCACACGGTTGTTGCGGTGATACACGATAGAGATCATGGTTCGTGATTCAAGTCATCTAGCGAGACTACTATCGAATACAATGTGTGTTTTTGGGAGTTCTTCATTGAGGTCAACTACTTGGACTAGTCGATATTACCAGTATCGACCAGTGTCTTATTCGATTTTAGCCTTTGTCGAACCTAACAGTCTCGATGAAGTTTGGTCAGCCAACAATCCATCGATATTGTTCATCTTCATCAGCAAACTCATCGATATTAGATGTTCTTGTATCGATTTATCTCCAAGGCTTCCAGACCTTTAATCCAACTAAATCTAAGCAAGGTAAACTTGTTTTAATGTAAATTAAACAAGCTAGGTTTGATGGAATGAAATCAAGTTCCAAGTTCACCTAACTGGGTTTTGTAAAAACCCTATAAAAATCGAAACTTGGAGCTCACCTCTTGCTCAAATCAGTTGATTTCTGTCCCGATCCTTTGTGCTTTTTTGTGGGAAACGTCAAGAGCTTGAAGGATTTGGCTAAGAATTGAGAGAGATATTAAGGTTTTTGTGTGTTGATTCTAGTGAGAGAAGGAATTCCGGAAATGGGAGAGAGAGAGTGAGTAGATGAGATGATAAATAAGATATTAAATGTAAATTAGGGTTTTTATACTCTCTAGTGGTGCGGGTTCGTTTCGGTTATTCTGTTCTCGTTTTCGTTACGTTTTCAAAACGTAACGCGTAAATTACATATGTTAAATGAAAATAGTTTTCTTAAATTCTTTTTAAGGTTGTAATTCCTAATAAAGGTTTTAAATTTCTTTTATTATTTTTATTATTTTAAAAACGTTTATTATTTCCATTTCGTCAGATCGTATTACCCTCGCGCGTATTCGTTCGAATCGCCACCCGAACGAACACGACGATGGCTTTACTTTCTGATTTTGTTTTCTACTTTTCAATTATCATTCAGAACGTTAAACCCACAGATATGTTTGTGTGAATCGTCACCCACGCAAACGCACTGTCAGTTTATTATTCTGAAACGACACTGAACTTCTGTTTCGAATTTTATTTCCTCACTGACGGACTCAACCAAACTACCATATTTTCACATTGTTATGGATAATTTTACATTGTTTTCTTACTGAATTATCGACCATCTGATTTCTTTTATTTATGGAAATCAGATCGTAACCGATACGTTTTTGTCACTTGTGTTCACACTATTGTTTCACATGAATTGTTGTATTTCTGTATTTAAATTTTCATTCAAATACATACAACTGTTAAATGTTTCTCATAGTCCTGTTGTCACACAATTGTTTAACACATAGTTATTTACACATAGTAATGGTGAAAGCAATGGCGGATCCAGGAATTTTTTTCAGTGGGTTCACCATTTTTTGACGTTTTAATTAAATAGAACCGGATACATAAATTTTCGGGTCGGGTTGACGGTTTGGGTCTTGTAATGTTTTTCGCATAACAACAGTGCGATATATTAAGTCAATAATTAAAATTAAAAAATATCGTCATTAAAGAGTTCGAAGGTACAAAGTGCATTTTCCTTTAAGATTTCTGAGCTCCAGATCAAGCAAGAGTCAATAGGGTCACGCACCCTTACGGGGCCCAAGGTGGCGGTCCTGCTGGCCATTCAGCAGGCATGGGTCAATGGGGCAACGCCCGTTGTAGGGTTCGGGGACGTCCCGAAACCTAAACGAAATAAGCTAAGTTTGTATGATCAAAATTAACTTGATCTGAGGATTTAACCACTAATAACTATCATTTTTCTTACTAAGTTTATATGACCGAAAAGTGGTTTTAACATGATCATATAGAAATCTAATCATTGATTATCGAGATTTCTCTAACAAAGATCACTTACTCAATCAAGTTGACAAATTGCTGTGAAAATTACATTAACAATTCACTTTTAAAAATTTTAATGGGTTCATCTCAGAATCCACCCCTAAAATATTAATGGGTTAACCGTATTGTTTAACTCTTTCGAAATTTTTTTCCTATTAACGAATCGCAGTGCGGTGGGTTCCCGTGAACCAATTGCTTTACACCTACATCCGCCCATGGGTGAAAATACACATACCGTACGGATTGCCGGACTATCTAGTGCGTGTTGTCACACTCTTATGTATAAGAATTCTAACGTTTGGAGATAAACTGACTTCAAATATTATAAATCTGATATTTTTACATAAACACCTACCTAATTATGACACATATAGTTTTACGTTTTATAAAATCATAGATGATAATATTTAGTAAAAAAAATCACACATTTACTTTATTTATTTATAATCACAATTGCTTTAACATTTCCTATTTATCGTAAAAAAAAGTAGATGCAAATAAATATGTAAGATAATTCACTTATTTTACAATATTTAATTTTTTTTTGGACTGCTAAATTTAGGACCACTGACGAATTAATAGAGTATCATCATGCGACCAGCAGTATCATCCGATCATATCCACTATCAAGTAACCGTTCTGAAGGAAATTCAACATTTTGATAAAACCCCTTGTGAGATTCGAACCCAGGACCATTTGGTTACTGAGCTTTATCCCACCACCAAGACACCATTAGGCTGTAATGCCTCTAGTTTTTACAAAATTTAATATATAGCAGAAAAAGATGTTGCAATCTTTTCTGAAATATGGTCTTGTTGTTTGGCTTTGCTTCTAAAGATGGAAAGAATTGTGTCTTAAGGAGCAGGTGGAGGACCCGACAATACATGTAGCCAGCAGGCCCACGTTTCATCTTCCTTGTTTTGGTAGTAATATCGAACCAACATAGGATCCGTTTGGTTGGGTATAGAAAATCTAATGCAATATTCTTTATTTTTTAATTAATTGATCACACCAAACTATTTTTTTAAAAAATTACCCTAGTGTGAGTGTGAGTGTGACCAAAGTAATACATATTTTTTATTTTAAAGTAAAATGTGGGTAAAAGTTTTAAACAACGGTTTAAAATGTCATTTCTTTTGTTGTATGCTATGTAGATGTGATAAATGTGATGTTAGAAACAAAATAAGATAAATGACTTTGTTTAGATAATTAATTATTGTATTTTGAATTGAAATAGACATGGTTTAAATTAACCCACTATAATATAGATTTGGTTGAAATAGGTAACATTGTAATATAATGAGTCAAAATTAAATGAGTAACCTAAAAACTATGTGAATATAATAAATTTAAATAGGTAACAATACTCAATATTATATTTGATGAGAAATCACTAAAAAATATTCAAATATATTCTATTTGTGTAGTTATATCTATGTTTTCTGAAAACAATAAATTTATACCCAAACTGATTTTAATTAAAACTCGTACTTGTCGGTTCACACTTATTCTGACTCGGACTTATTTTAACATGTTATCTAACCTAACCTAAATTAGCTTAGGCTCAATGTTATTGTTATGAGACATTAGGGGTTAAACACATCCGTTTTTGTTCAGGAAACATTTTTTTCGGTCATATTTGATTTATGCCACGTTTCCTTGTAAAATTATCAAACTTCGTGATGTGTTCAATTAAGATTTTTTTTTTTTTGATGTAAAGTACAATATGTTAAAACAATAAGCTTGAAATGTTAAAAAATCTGGTCAGATTTGCTGCTAATTATACTATCGGGTTTCAAGAATGTGGCATCACATTAGTTGCTTTATTTTTTTTTTTTGGCAACTTTCATTTTATGATTGAACCTATTGTATTTAATTGTGTCAAACTTGTCATATCGTGTTATTCTTTTAATAAACATGTATTGGTTCGTGTTTAAATATATGACACATTAAACGTGTCAAGTTCATGTTTGATAGTAATACTAAACATGTTTTGTTTGTTTTGTTTAACAGAACACGACTTGTTTTACTTCCATTTTAGATACATAAGATATATATAGTAAGAGCATAACTAATGGGCATCCATGCATGGCATTGTTAGCCCATGTGATGTCCATTGGTATATATATTTAGCATGTTTTATTTTATTTTTATCAAAGAATTCATTTATCCACAATCTAGATATAGGTAGCAATCCATTCTATCGTTGTTCTCATTACTTCTTATGAGAAAATGATTCCACAAGAAAAAGAATTCTACAATAGTCCTAACTAGTGGGGAGACTCACAAAGTTAATTTACATTTAAAACTTTACATATATAATTAGTTGTTATTATTAATTAATTATTTTTACTATTCGCTTGTAATGAATGCAGTTGTCTGTTGTATATATAAAAATATGGTTGGCAGTTGTCTTTTGTGTGTGTGTATATATATATCTATAAATGATTTGTCATTGGAGTAGGTGTGTTAGATTGATTTCTTTCTTCTTTTTGCTTTTCTTTTTTTGTTTTTTTATTTGCAACTTTTATGTTGCTAGTTTGTTATGTATTTTGTCACTTTTTGTCATTACTAAGTCATATTTTGTAAATACTTTGATAAAACTCCCTAAGACTAGCCTATGAGTTTTAGATCAATTGTTTTGATAGGAGGAAATCACATTACTTTTAAATATAAAGGTCATTAGTTTGAATTTTACTTGGAATAAGGGGGTCATAGGTTTGAACACACGGGGTCTTTGGACGGTGAGTTTCCTATAGAATGGTTGACGAGCCGAGTCATCAGCACTATCTGCGTTTCGCCCTTTAGCAATTGGGTTTACCCGAGTGACCAGACTTAAAATGTATTCGTTGGTCGTAAAAAACCTCCCTAAGACTAATGTTGTTTAGAATTTTTGTTAAAATAAGCCACCCATGTGACCATGTGAGTTGCGCATTAATAAGAGTGTTGAATGGGTTCAGGTAGATGGGTTGTGGGCTCAACCCAACCCAAACATCAAAAATTTACACCAACCTGAACTCAGCTCAAATCCAACAATCAGGTCACATGTCATACACCAACCAACGGATGAACACATTGGGGTGCGAGTTTGTTGCTCATAAACTAAGGATGCTATGTTAAATTTTAAATAATTTAAAGCATCCATTTAATAATAGTCAACCATTCATTCATTCAAAACATTAAATTGTCATTACAAGAATTCCAAATAAACCAAAACATTACATAACAAAAATCTAAAACAATTGTTTAAAAAATTCAACTAAGTCACTAGGCCTATCTTATATCTTCACTAAGCTTTCTTAACCTGCTACATAAGTAAAATAAAAGGTTTGCCAACTATTTGCATAGTTAGTGAGATTACATACTTAGTTTAATAATACAAAGAAAAAGATGCAAATTATAGCCTAACTAGATAATGTATCAAAAGCATAACATGAATACAATATTGACAAATAAGAATGAATGAATGAATAACCAATAGTGTTCAAACAAGTATCCATACAACATGTTAATTTAAGTATGGCCATACTATAAATTAACATTTGTAATTCTACAAGTTTGCTAGGTGTAACTTTCACCTTTTTAACACAATGGTAAAAGTCAATGCGAAGATGGTATCCAACACATCTTAGACTACTAATTACTAGCTTGTTTGACTGGCAACACAAATAACATCAACACATTGTATAAAGCATAACATCTAACACATAAGCTAACTAGGTCTAACGCTTGCATCATCGTTTATATAACTGCTAGAATTAAATCATTTTTGAATAGGTACAAGTGCAATATCCCTAAAAACAAATTATATAAAGAGGGAGTATGAGAACTCACTTGATTGTCTGCTTAGCTAGTCCATAATGTCCTTGAATAATGAATGGAGAAGCAAATGCTATCTACTTACCCTAAAGTTTGAGTAGCAAAGTCTTAGCATACTAAAGTTCAAAGTCCTAAAACTATGGGATTCTATGAAAGCTCTAAATGAATAAATCTAAGTTTGAATGGATCATTTGAAATATTTATTAAAAAAAAAATCCCACAATATTGAATAATAAATAAGATATAATATAAAATATTCTTTTATTTATTTATCCATATTGCTTATTCTATGAATAACTAGTAAAAATAATTTGAGAATATTTATGATAATAAATAACTATTCCCATAAGATAGTATATTAAATAAAATAGAATATTGAATGTTCTGTTTATTTATTATCTAAAAAATCCCAAGAATAATGTTTGAATAATATTCCATCCATTTCTTTTTTTTTATAAGTGTTTATTGTCCTAAAAATTAATAAAATATTATTTGTTTGTAAGATTATTTATTTTTATGAATGTTTGATTGACCTTTTCAGAATAATCATAAAATTTATTTTTGAATCATTTTATGACTTTTGTATTAAAAGAATTCACTTGATTTATTTAAACCTTTATTAAAGAAATATGTTTAGAATAGCCATTTTATAATGTTCTAAACGTTTTTAAATATTTTTGTTTAAAAATTGTTTTTAATTATTTCAAATTATTTTATTATCATTATTTTTAAAATAATCTTCATGTTTACTACAAAAACCTAGAAGATAATAATTTTAAGATTAAATATTAATAAGTAACATGTATTAAAATGTATGATTTTATGAATTTTGAAAATATTTTTAAACATATCATATGATTTTAAAATTATTTAATATGCTTATGTTTTTATGAATTTAATTAGTTTTAAAGTAGAAGATAATTTAAATATTTTTCTTAGTTAATTTATTTTAACTTTACAGATTATATAGAAATGAATTTTAAGATTTTTAAAATTATTTTTATAAAAAATGGATGGAATGGGAAGAAATGCACAAAAAGAAAACATGCTATAAAAAGAAGGAAAACCGGCTGCCGCCATGTTTGAACCTGAGTAGTCGACACCTAGTTCATAAGGCGGAATAGTATGACCATAGGCTAGCTCCTTTGATCGGTAAGAACTCGCCCCATTTAATTATATCACCTACTCGTTTTTCTTTTCCCAAATTCAGTTTTATGTGCATGAACCCTAGATCCAATCTTGATCGAATTCAACCGATGGCAAGTTCGATTGTATCCATAACCACAGGGTTATTATTCTAGATCGAAAACCGAATGCAAAGAGTATAAAAAATAACGTGTAATGAAATCATTTCGAAAGAGTTCAAGATGCAGAAAGACTTCGGTATTCTTGAATTCAATCATTTAGCTTGGAATGATTTTTGATAGGGCTTTTAGGTTAGATCGATTCAGAGAGAGGTCGTGAGAGTGTGTGCATCTTTAATTTTGTATAAAATCGTTTGTTAAATCAATTATTGTTGTATCGTTCAATTTGATGTTCGTGATTTGTAACACCCCGACCGATGGCGGAAACGTCAGGATGCCATGAGGGATGTGTAGATTGTTCAAAAGCTCGTGGATATCTAATTAAATCATCACATGACAATTAATCAACCCAATTAATTACATCCAAAAATCATGTTCAACATGAATTAGTTACATTAAATACACAAAAGATTTAGCTATCTAACTAAATTCTAGTCTTCAGATTCTCTGGAAAACACTAGTGGCATAACGAACTTTCAGATTCTCTGGGCAATCGCTATTAATGAAGGTGTTCTCCATGCTCTCAAACCACTGCAGCAGACCAGTGGCTGTCTCAAAACCTGTAAACTTCAACAGATTACAGGAGTTGAAGTGTTTGAACGTGCAGACTGGTGGGTTTGCACCACCTCTGTTCTGATTGAGAGTTTGATTGGCTTGCGTTAGCTGATTCACCAATCCAGAAATGAGTGTTGCTAACTCTTGCATGCCTGAGTTGGCATTGCTGTGGTTAGCATCCCCATTGTTCGTATCATCTTCGTTGTGATGGCGCGGCGGCATGTTTCTGAGGAAATAGAAACATGTTACTACCATTTTCAATGTAAGTCATACAAACTATGGTCAAATGAGTTCATTTCAACAGTCAGGATTACATATAGGGACTATATTTTTCTCCTGTCTGTCATTAAACTCATAACAAAGTATTAATTTCCTAATATTATGCTAAAGTGTCCTAATTAATGGTCATATCTAATATAACTAACTAATCCTAAGTTTCAAACATTTTCCACCCTATACCAACACTGACAACCTCCTGATGCAGTGCAACAAGCTAATATATAGGGCATACATAGATTTGACCGCAGTCGCCTCATACGCCGTCCCACCACCGTTGCATTGCACCACGATTATGCTCTTGTTAGAAATTAGGGTGTATCATGTATCTTACCATTACCCCACTTCACAAACCTCATCCTAGGTAGGATAATTTTGAGTGAAGTGGTCTCTAGTTCCCTTGGACAGTTAGGTTCACCTAATGTCTAATTTCACCTGACATGTAGGTTTGCCTATTTCTAAGTTCACCTAATGTCTAAGTTCACCTGACATTAAAGTTCCCTTATTGTCTAAATTCACTAAAAGTTCATACCATATCCCAATATTCATAATTATCAACGAGAGTTCATATCATCACTGAGTGCTCTTATTTAGCTATTTCAGTTATTCATAATTTCACCTGACATGTAGTCTTCAGAATTTCTGTTATTTAGCTAAGTCCAAGAACCCTATGTGATGATGTCCAAAATATGAGAGATCATCCTCTCTAACCTAATTGTCTTCATTCCCTGAAACATGTAAAAATCAAGTGTCAACTACGAAGTAGTTGGTGAGTAATCATAAGTTTTATATTTAAAAATATATTATAAAATGATTATAAAAGTTTATAGTTTTTCTGAGATAATCCACATGGCACCTGCGAGATAATCCAACACATAACCCAACACATAAACACAAACATACAATCACATAATTCAGTTAATCATAGATAATCAATCATGTGCAATTTCAACCAATCTCAATCCTCAATATTCTCAATTAGTATAAGTGACAATACATGCATCATTGTGTATGACCAAGGTCAATGACAACGATACATGGAGTTGTGGAAATCCACGTGACAATACATGCAATCATTGCGGATGACCGAAGTCAACCACGACGATCCACGGAATAGTGACAATACATGCAGTCATTTGGAATGACCGAAGTCATCAGCTACAACTCATGGAATAGTGACAATACATGCAGTCCTCGCGAATGACCGGAGTCATTAGCAACAACTCATGGAATATGATAATCCATAAATATGAATATCATACAAGTAAACAAGTGTCATCCATGTGTTATCAATATAGTATGAAAATCTGGTATACATGTTCCACCTCCGAGTTTAAAATCAAAATGAATTAAAAGGAGGTTATGAGAACTCACCTGTGTCCTTAGAAATAGTGGTTTCGTATGATGCGCGCTCACGTAAGAGAACTCAAAGCAATTCAGCAATCTGTAATTAATGTGTTTTCATATTCATAAGTATGCGTGTTCTATTTTAGTTAGACATCCTCACATGTTTACTTTTGATTCATTAGGTGTTTCACTCACTTAGCCTACTTAGTCTAAGTTGAGGTGAATTACCCAAATCTTCTATGAGTGTTCATCATTAACTGATAGTTTAGCCTTGATAGTTTTTTTTTAACTATTTTATAATCATCTACTTGTTATAATATCATAGGTATATCCTCACATGCATGTTGAATTGTGCTAACCCCATAGTTTAAATTGATAACACTTTAGTTTAAGTTTAATAAAATCCATACTTAAGTAAATTGTGCCACAAGTTCAACATATGTATAAATCCCTAGTTTTCTTTAAACTTCAAGTTAGAAAAGAATAGTGATGGCTTAAATTGTTCATGCATGCATGGATACATCCATGTATATACCCACATATATATGCGCTCGAAATCCCGTGTTTTATCACTAATCCCTTGGTTAACAAAGAATCTAGGTTAGAAGACCCTAAACCATTATTCAGTAATTATTTGAGTTTGTTATAGGTTAGGGCAGCGAACCTATAGGCAAAGGTATAGGTTCGGCTCCAAATATAGTGAAGGTTCGGCCCATGTTCGGCCATGCTAGGTTCGGTCAAAAGATGCTTCATCGACTAAGGTTCGTCCCATGATAACTAGCAGTTCCTAAGGTTCACTTCTGGTCATAGGTTCATTCCTTTCTAAAGCATGCATGTCAAGGTTCGACTATCATTATGGGTTCGCCAACTGATGAGGTTCGCCAGTCATGGTCCTAGGTTCGTCTACCAGTAAAGAAAAGGTTCGGCCCCTAATTTAGCCACCATAGCCAAGGTCATAAGGTTCGGGGCCCGGGGGTTTTGCATGGAAGGGTTCGGCTCCTTCTAATGGTTCGGCTCCTTCTAATGGTTCGGCTCCTTCTAATGGTTCGGCTAAAAGAGAGCAGGGTTCATGGCCAAGGGAAGCTTCGGCTGACTCATAAGGTTCGGCCCAGGGTTCGGCCCTTCCTTTCCCGCCCATGCAGGTTCGTCTGGGGTAGGGTTCGGCCCTCAGAAAAGTCGACCAGTTGGAGAAAGGTTCCGCCGCAACACGGGTGCAGGGTTCGTCTGCCTGCTGTGCTTCGAACCAGCTCCATTATCATCCATTCCTTCGACCTAATCTGTTGCAGATGTGATCACCTACTTCTACCCGCTTACATCCATTCATTTTTAGAGTTTTACAACAATAACAATTGTTTACAAGCTCCCTATCCCAACCGATTATTCAAAGATGCAAAACAAAAGAAAACCACTCAACTTACCTTCAGATCGTGCCCAAATGATGAGTTTCTTCGTGGAATCTTGTTCTCTTCGGTTACGCGGTCGTTTTCGCACCAAGATCTCGATAAATGGTGGAGAAACGAGGGAGATATCGTAGAGAGAAGTTAGTGAGAGAAAGTGGTAACGGGTTTGTCTGTTAGAGAGAGAGTGGTTTGGTGTAAAATGAAGAAGAAGGAAGGAAGTATCTTCCTTATGCAGCATTTTATACCCCACGAGCTCGGTCTCGTTTATTTCGCGACAAAAATCATTAAATACACGGTTTGATTCGTAATCGTATATTTAAACATATAACGTTTAAATGATTATATTTCATTCTAATAAAATGATTTTTAGTTAAAGTTATTTCCTAAAACGATTTCGTTGAATTTATTTATCTAAATAAAACGGTTTCGCTTAATTTCATTTAAATTGTTTATTTAATAAACCGTTCGTTCGAATTTGTTTTAGGTTGTGATTCCTAATAAACGTTTTTAATTTATTTTTCTTATTTTATTATCGTTAAATATTATTATATTATCTCGTCGAAACGCGTTACTTACGTACGTATTCGTAAAGAACGTCACCTTTCCGAATCCGACGCTCGTATCGTATTTCGATTCGAATTACAATTTCTGGAACATTGTTTCAGAATATTATTCTTAACAATTATATTCGTGTGAATCGTCACTCATGCGAATACATTATTAAGTTATTATTTCTGAATTAATATTCGCGCTTAAATTATGTTCGTAACCTCACCATCGCGTAATTAATTCCAAATATACATCCATTATTTTATTAACTTTAATATTACAAGTTCCCAATCAAAATCCCACTAAACCATATCAGTGACACATCCATGATAGACCGAAATATGCATATGTGTAGGGCATATGTAGGGGTAGATCGCAACCTCCCCAACACCGTCCCACCGCTATTTCAATAAACCATGACCATGTGTCCTTGACTATGTTTAGTAACCAAACCATAACCAACTCCTAATTTCTTTCCATTCCAAATAAATAGTCATTTTCTGTGTATTCAACTGCGATAAACTCTCTGGTTCTGTTTAGTTGGGTTTCAACTAAACTCACCATGGTTTATGCATAAAGCAATATGTTCTCAATGTGTATACCAATTGTCAATAATATCATCAAATAATTCATTATCATTAATAATTAACACATCAGGTCGTAACAGTACAATTGTACATATGTACGGACAACCTGAAATACAGTGATGTTACACTCTCCCCTAGTTAAGAGAATTTCATCCCGAAATTCAACTTGGAGTGACCATAGTGAATAAATGTGAGTACTTAAGCTTCATCTGATCTTCCCGTTCCCAGGTGAATTCCGGACCAAGCTTCGACTCCCAACGTACTTTGACAATTGGAATTCTACTGCATTTGAGCTTTTTAACCTCACGATCCATTATCTCGACTGGTTTTTCAACAAAATGCATGGTATCATCGACGCGAATGTCATCGAGTGGTACCTGAAGATCCTGATCAGCTAAGCACTTTCTTAAATTGGACACGTGAAACGTCGGGTGCACGTTACTAAGTTCAGGAGGAAGTTCCAACTTGTAGGCAACCTTCCCGATCCGTTCAAGAATCTTAAAAGGGCCAACATAACGTGGAGCAAGCTTACCCTTCTTCTTGAATCGTACCACTCCTTTCCAGGGCGATACTCTAAGGAATATCATATCATTAACCTCAAACTCTAAGGGTTTTCGTCATTTATCCGCGTAGCTTTTCTGTCGACTGCGTGCAGCTAACAGATTGTCACGGATTTGGCGGATCTTGTCAGTCGTTTCTTGAATAATCTCGGGACAAGTGATATGCGATTCGCCGACCTCGGTCCAACAAATAGGTGACCGACATTTTCTGCCATAAAGAGCTTCAAACGGCGCCATACCAATGCTCGCGTGATAACTGTTGTTATACGAGAACTCGACTAATGGTAGATGGCTATCCCAATTGCCACCGAAATCGATGACATAAGCTCTCAACATATCTTCCAATGTCTGAATCGTTCGCTCCGTTTGTCCATCTGTTTGAGGATGATAAGCGGTGCTAAGATCCAATCTTGTTCCAAAAGCTTCATGAAGTGATTCCCAAAATCGTGCCGTGAAACGAGCATCACAATCCGATATTGTGCTTATGGGAATTCCATGTCGGCTAACGATCTCATCAATATAGATACGAGCTAATTTCCGCACAGGGTATGTCTCGCGTATCGGTAAGAAATGAGCCGACATGGTTAATCTATCAATTATCACCCAGATACTATCCTTATCGTTTGCGGTTCGTGGGAGTTTAGTAATGAAATCCATATAGATATTCTCCCACTTCCACATCGGTATTTCTGGTTGTATTAACAGTCCCGAGGGTCGCTGGTGTTCTGCCTTGACTTTAGCACAGTTAAGGCACTTGGACACATACTCAACAATATCCTTCTTCATTCCAGGCCACCAGTACAAGGCCCTAAGGTGTTGATACATCTTATCAGCACCAGGATGGATTGAGTAACGAGACTTATGAGCTTCATCCATAATCACCACCCTAAGATCATCCCGGTTTGGTATCCACAACCGATTCAAGTAGTACATCAACCCATCATCCTTAGTTTCCAATAATACCCTAGCCCCGCAAGACATCTCATTTTTCAAGTTATCTTGAGCTGATAAGTGTTGTTGGGCTGTGAGAATATCATTATGGAGATTAGTGTGCACTCGAACACTATGAATCTGAACTTGACTTTTGCGACTAAGCGCATCTGCTATTACATTCGCTTTACCAGGATGGTAGCGAATTTCACAGTCATAATTGTTCAAGAGTTCAACCCATCTTCGTTGTCTCATATTAAGTTCTTTTTGATTCAGAATGTGTTGCAAACTCTTGTGGTCTGTAAAGACTACACACTTAGTGCCATAAAGATAATGTCTCCATATCTTCAAAGCAAACACGACTGCACCAAGTTCCAAGTCGTGTGTAGTGTAGTTCTTCTCGTGAATTTTCAGCTGTCTCGATGCATATGCCACAACCTTTCCCCGTTGCATGAGGACACAACCGAGACCTAGGTTGGATGCATCATAGTAAACCACAAAATCATCATTTCCGTCTGGCAGTGTCAATATAGGAGCATCACAAAGTTTCTGCTTTAAAGTCTGAAATGCCTCTTCTTGCTTTGGTCCCCACTCGTATGGTTTATTCTTTTGAGTCAAAGAAGTGAGAGGGACAGCAATCCTGGAGAAATTCGAAATAAACCGCTGATAGTAACCGGCAAGTCCAAGAAACGATCGAATCTCCGTCGGTGTCTTCGGTGTACTCCAATTCTTCACCGCATCAATCTTCGTAGGATCCACGTGACCCATTTCATTGACTATGTGTCCCAAGAATTGAACTTCCTTAAGCCAAAATTCGCATTTAGAGAATTTGGCTTACAGTCGCTCCTCTCTTAGGATCTCCAAAACCAACTTAAGGTGTTGCTCGTGTTCTTCTTTGGTCTTTGAGTATATCAAAATATCATCAATGAATACAATCACAAACTTATCCAAGTATGGCCCGCAAACACGGTTCATGAGATCCATGAAAACTGCCGGTGCATTGGTAAGGCCGAAAGGCATTACCAGAAATTCATAATGGCCATATCTCGTTCTGAAAGCCGTCTTGGGAATATCATCATCATGTACGCGAAGCTGATGATACCCAGACCTAAGATCGATCTTTGAAAACCATGCCGAGCCTTGAAGTTGATTGAAGAGATCATCGATGCGCGGCAGTGGATATCGATTCTTAATGGTCAGCTTGTTCAACTCGCGGTAGTCGATGCTCATTCGGAATGACCTGTCCTTCTTCTTGAGAAACAGGACCGGTGCACCCCATGGCGAATGGCTCAGGCGAATGAATCCTTTATCAGTCAGTTCTTGTAGCTGGCTCGCCAATTCTTATAACTCCGAAGGCGCAAGTCTGTAAGGAGCTTTGGCGACAGGGTTCGTACCAGGTACTAAGTAATTCGAAATTCTAGTTGACGTTCTGGTGGAAAACCCGACAAGTCATCTGGAAATACTTCAGGAAAATCTCTGATTACAGGAACTTCTTCAATGCTCTTTCCTTTCTCCTTTTTCTCCACTACGTGTGCTAAAAATGCTATACACTTCTTCCTAAGGTACTTGTGTGCTTTAGTGCATGACATCAGCTTAAGACCTTTACTAGAAGTTTCCCCAAAAACTTTTAAAGTTCCACCCAAAGGTAAGGGAATACGAATGTATTTCTCATGGCAAATGATTTCCGCTTTGTGGGTGGCTAACCAATCCATGCCTATGATAACATCAAAGCTACCAAGGTGCATAGGTATAAGATCAATTGGGAAAACGTGATCACTTAAGTTCACAGTACATCTAATAATAACAGTGTCAATATCGATAGTGTTTCCGTCAGCCACCTCCACGTTAAACGGTTTATCTAAGTGTGTACGTGTTCTACCAAGCATGCATTCAAAATCATATGAAACGAAAATCCTATCGGCACCAGAATCAAATAAGACAGATGCATAAGAGTTGTTGATCAGAAATGTACCATTGACCACATCTTGGTTGGCTTGAGCAGCTGGAGTATTCAGTTGAAACGCTCTGCCTCGTGCCACTCGTTGATTGTTTCCCGATAGTTTTGGGCACTGGTTTCTGAAATGACCCACTTCACCACACTCGTAACAGGCCCTTGCCTATACAGGTACCTGGCGAACGGGTACGGCTTGATTTAGTTGAGCTTGCGGAGCTGGCAGTGCAAGTGGAGCAGGTTGCATCCTTTGTACTTGCTGTGCACTCCGGCAGACATTTGTAAAGTGGCCATACTTGCCACAATTGTTGCAGACGCGACAGGGCAAGTTAGGTGCGTGATGATATCGATAGGTATTACATTGGGGAGTATTCCCAATAAAATTCCTGGCAGTGCTGTTGTTCGATGATTGCTGCGCAGACTTTGCAGCAGGAGTAGTAACCACAAAGTTTCTAGTCTTCCTCTTCTTGTTGCTGCTTTTTGAAGAGCTGCCTTGTTCAGTTTTGACTTCAGTTGAAGACTCCTTTGCAGCTGCTTTGGTGTCAGTCTTCTTAGATCCCTATCGGGTGAGTGTTCCAACCTTCACATGGTTATCAGTCAAAGTTGCAGATAAACGGATCGCAGCCTCCAGTGTCTTAGGATTGCTACCGTAGACTGTGACCTGCATCTGCATAGGCAGACCACCTATGTACTTCTCAATAGCTCTCTCCAATGGTGTCACCAGATGAGGCACCAGTAGACTGTACTCATGGAAGCGAGTGTTGTAAATTGCATTCTCCCCGCTATCCTGTTTGAGTTCCCAGAACTCAGTCTCAAGCTTCCTCATCTCGCTACCGGGACAGAATTCAGTGGTCATCAGGTTGTTGACCTCCGTCCATGTCAGTGCTAAAGCAGCATCAACTCCCCTAGTTCGTTTTCCCTCATTCCACCATGTTAGTGCTCTCTTTTGGACAAATCTCATGAGAAGCAAGCCCAGCAGGCCCTATTCTCTGGGCAATCGCTATTAGTGAAGGTGTTCTCTATGCTCTCAAACCACTGCAGCAGACCAGTGGTTGTCTCAAAACCTGTAAACTTCAACGGATTACAGGAGTTGAAGTGTTTGAACGTGCAGACTGGTGGGTTTGCACCACCTCTGTTCTGATTGAGAGTTTGATTGGCTTGCGTTAGCTGATTCACCAATCCAGAAATGAGTGTTGCTAACTCTTGCATGCCTGAGTTGGCATTGCTGTGGTTAGCATCCCCATTGTTCGTATCATCTTCGTTGTGACGGCGCGGCGGCATGTTTCTGAGGAAATAGAAACATGTTACTACCATTTTCAATGTAAGTCATACAAACTATGGTCAAATGAGTTCATTTTAACAGTCAGGATTACATATAGGGACTATATTTTTCTCCTGTCTGTCATTAAACTCATAACAAAGTAATAATTTCCTAATATTATGCTAAAGTGTCCTAATTGGTCATATCTAATATAACTAACTAATCCAAAGTTTCAAACATTTTCCACCCTATACCAACACTGACAACCTCCTGATGCAGTGCAACAAGCTTATATATAGGGCATACATAGATTTGACCGCAGTCGCCTCATACGCCGTCCCACCACCGTTGCATTGCACCACGATTATGCCCTTATTAGAAATTAGGGTGTATCATGTATCTTACCATTACCCCACTTCACAAACCTCATCCTAGGTAGGATAATTTTGAGTAAAGTGGTCTCTAGTTCCCTTGGACAGTTAGGTTCGCCTAATGTCTAAGTTCACCTGACATGTAGGTTTGCGTATTTCTAAGTTCACCTAATGTCTAAGTTCACCTGACATTAAAGTTCCCTTATTGTCTAAGTTCACTAAAAGTTCATACCATATCCCAATATTCAAAATTATCAAGGAGAGTTCATATCATCACTAGGTGCTCTTATTGTCACTAAGTGTTCATATCCTCCCTATAATTTTATTTTCATCCCATGTTCATACCATCACTAAGTGTTAGTATTGTCACTATGCGTTCATATTTTCACCATGTGTCTATATCATCATCCAAGTCTTCAGTCTATCACTAAGTGTTCGTATCGTTCGTTGATCCTATACACCCCACGTGTCCAATAAGTGTGTTCATAAGTGATTGTATACGTGTTCATCAAATATGATCATCCAATGTGTCAATCCAAATCAAATCCAAACAAGACTCCATCAACAACTTTCACAGCACTTCCTAATAGTATCCTAAGTTCCTGACATTGACAGACCCCCAATATACTACAAATGGTATATGTATAGGGCATATGTAGGGATCAGTCGCAACTGCCCCAGCCACCGTCCCACCACCTTTGTAGCATACCACGAGTGTGTCCTTGTCTGGTGATACTAGATCAAACAAATAATTCCTAGAGCAAATAAATTCCTAAGCAGTTAATTTCCTAAGCAATTAATTTCCCAAACGGGTAGTTCCCTTATTCTTCAATACTGACATCCACCTAATGTACCGTAAATGGTATATATATAGGGCTTATGTAGGGTTCAGTCGCAAGTGCCCCAGCCAACGTCCTACCACCTTTACGATACACCACGTGTATGTCCTTATCGAATCATGCGGGCATAAGCAAACATAAAATCAGCAATTAATACATGTGAATCTGATATATAGTCAGGAGTTCAAATAACATGTAATAAACATATAAGCATGAATCCTGAATATAATAGCTAGTGTATGAAATAACTTCATACTAGGGTATCCTACGGTTATAGACTAGGTCAACCATTTCTAGTAACCTAATTCCCTATAACCCAGGCTCTGATACCAATCTGTAACACCCCGACCGATGGCGGAAACATCGGGATGCCACGAGGGACGGGTAGATTATTCAAAAGCTCGTGGGCATCTAATTAAATCATCACATAACAATTAATCAACCAAATTAATTACATCCAAAATCATGTTCAGCATGAATTAGTTACATCAAATACACAAAAGATTTAGCTATCTAACTAAATTGTAGTCTTCAGAATTTCAGTTATTTAGCTAAGTCCAAGAACCCTATGTGATGATGTCCAAAATATGAGAGATCATCCTCTCCAACCTACTTGTCTTCATTCCCTGAAACATGTAAAAATAAAGTGTCAACTACGAAGTAGTTGGTGAGTAATCATAAGTTTTATATTTAAAAATATATTATCAAATGATTATAAAAGTTTATAGTTTTTCTGAGATAATCCACATGGCACCTGCGAGATAATCCAACACATAACCCAACACATAAACACAAACATACAGTCAGATAATTCAGTTAATCATAGATAATCAATCATGTGCAAATTCAACCAATCTCAATATTCTCAATTAGTATAAGTGACAATACATGCATCATTGTGTACGACCAAGGTCAATGACAACGACACACAGAGTTGTGGAAATCCACGAGACAATACATGCAATCATTGTGGATGACCGAAGTCAACCACGACGATCCACGGAATAGTGACAATACATGCAGTCGTCGCGAATGACCGGAGTCATTAGCAACAACTCATGGAATATGATAATCCATAAATATGAATATCATACAAGTAAACAAGTGTCATCCATGTGTTATCAATATCGTATGAAAATCTTGTATACATGTTCCACCTCCGAGTTTAAAATCAAAATGAATTAAAAGGAGGTTATGAGATCTCACATGTGTCCTTAGAAATAGTGGTTTCGTATGATGCGTGCTCACGTAAGAGAACTCAAAGCAATTCAGCAATCTGTAATTAATGTGTTTTCATATTCATAAGTATGCGTGTTCTATTTTAGTTAGACATCCTCACATGTTTACTTTTGATTCATTGGGTGTTTCACTCACTTAGCCTACTTAGTCTAAGTTGAAGTGAATTACCCAAATCTTCTATGAGTGTTCATCATAACTGATAGTTTAGCCTTGATAGTTTTTTTTTTTAACTATTTTTTAATCATCTACTTGTTATAATATCATAGGTATATCCTCACATGCATGTTGAATTGTGCTAACCCCATAGTTTAAATTGATAACACTTTAGTTTAAGTTTAATAAAATCCATACTTAAGTAAATTGTGCCACAAGTTCAACATATGTATAAATCCCTAGTTTTCTTTAAACTTCAAGTTAGAAAAGAATAGTGATGGCTTAAATTGCTCATGCATGCATGGATACATCCATGTATATACCCACATATATATGCGCTCGAAATCCCGTGTTTTATCACTAATCCCTTGGTTAACAAAGAATCTAGGTTAGAAGACCCTAAACCATTATTCAGTAATTATTTGAGTTTGTTATAGGTTAGGGCAGCGAACCTATAGGCAAAGGTATAGGTTCGGCTCCAACTATAGTGAAGGTTCGGCCCATGTTCGGCCATGCTAGGTTCGGCCAAAAGATGCTTCATCGACTAAGGTTCGTCCCATGATAACTAGCAGTTCCTAAGGTTCACTTATGGTCATAGGTTCATTCCTTTCTAAAGCATGCATGTCAAGGTTCGACTATCATTATGGGTTCGCCAACTGATGAGGTTCGCCGGTCATGGTCCTAGGTTCGTCTACCAGTAAAGAAAAGGTTTGGCCCCTAATTTAGCCACCACAGCCAAGGTCATAAGGTTCGGGGCCCAGGGGTTTTGCATGGAAGGGTTCGGCTCCTTCTAATGGTTCGGCTAAAAGAGAGCAGGGTTCGTGGCCAAGGGAAGCTTCGGCTGACTCATAAGGTTCGGCCCTTCCTTTCCCGCCCATGCAGGTTCGTCTCGGGTAGGGTTCGGCCCTCAGAAAATTCGACCAGTTGGAGAAATGTTCCGCCGCAACACGGGTGCAGGGTTCGTCTACCTGCTGTGCTTCGAACCAGCTCCATTATCATCCATTCCTTCGACCTAATCTATTGCAGACGTGATCACCTACTTCTACCTACCCGCTTACATCCATTCATTTTTAGAGTTTTACAACAATAACAATTGTTTACAAGCTCCCTATCCCAACCGATTATTCAAAGAAGCATAACAAAATAAAACACTCAACTTACCTTCAGATCGTGCCCAAATGATGAGTTTCTTCGTGGACTCTTGTTCTCTTCGGTTACGCGGTCGTTTTGGCACCAAAATCTCGCGAAATGGTGGAGAAACGAGGGAGATATCGTAGAGAGAAGTTAGTGAGAGAAAGTGGTGACGGGTTTGTGTGTTAGAGAGAGAGTGGTTTGGTGTAAAATGAAGAAGAAGGAAGGAAGTATCTTCCTTATGCACCATTTTATACCCCACGAGCTCGGTCTCGTTTATTTCGCGATAAAAATCATTAAATACACGGTTTGACTCGTAATCGTATATTTAAACATATAACGTTTAAATGATTATATTTCATTCTAATAAAATGATTTTTAGTTAAAGTTATTTCCTAAAACGATTTCGTTGAATTTATTTATCTAAATAAAACGGTTTCGCTTAATTTCATTTAAATTGTTTATTTAATAAACCGTTCGTTCGAATTTGTTTTAGGTTGTGATTCCTAATAAACGTTTTTAATTTATTTTTCTTATTTTATTACCGTTAAATATTATTATCTTATCTCGTCGAAACGCGTTACTTACGTACGTATTCGTAAAGAACGTCACCTTTCCGAATCCGACGCTCGTATCGTATTTCGATTCGATTTACAATTTCTGGAACATTGTTTCAGAATATTATTCTTAACAATTATATTCGTGTGAATCGTCACTCACGTGAATACGTTATTAAGTTAATATTTCTGAATTAATATTCGCGCTTAAATTATGTTCGTAACCTCACCATCGCGTAATTAATTCCAATTATACATCATTATTTTATTAACTTTAATATTACAAATTCCCAATCAAAATCCCACTAAACCATATCAGTGACACGTCCATGATAGACCGAAATATGCATATGTGTAGGGCATATGTAGGGGTAGATCGCAACCTCCCCAACACCGTCCCACCGCTATTTCAATAAACCATGACCATGTGTCCTTGACTATGTTTAGTAACCAAACCATAACCAACTCCTAATTTCTTTTCATTCCAAATAAAGTCATTTTCTGTGTATTCAACTGCGATAAACTCTCTGGTTCTGTTTAGTTGGGTTTCAACTAAACTCACCATGGTTTATGCATAAAGCAATATGTTCTCAATGTGTATACCAATTGTCAATAATATCATCAAATAATTCATTATCATTAATAATTAACACATCAGGTTGTAACAGTACAATTGTACATATGTACGGACAACCTGAAATACAGTGATGTTAAATGATTGGTATTATGCGCTCGCAAATCACCAGTTATATGGGTTGACTCGAAACCGGACCTATTTGAACTGAAATATACATATTACGTTTTATATTATACTCTAAAATCGTAGAAATCCAATATATAATCAAAGAATTGGAACCAAAACACATCAAGTTATGTAAATACGTTAGTTTCTAACATAAAAGTAAAACATTCTTCAATTAGTGGCAGAGCTTGAATGTGACAATTACGTTCGAGAATTACGTCATCAATGACTGATAACACATATCATCGTTCTTGAAATCCACTTTGATTAAACAATTATGATTATTACAGGTTGAAAATATGCGAGAAATCATGAACATGGATGTGAACCATGTGCGAAATGGAGTTCCAGATTCTCCGGAATCGAAAAACGAAGAAAAATTTCTAAGTATTGCAATCGATGGGGCTTCACGGTACGCCAAGGCTCAGTTGAGCATCCTTGGTGGTACGCGAGGAGTCCAAAATATCTTTTAGACTCCAGATTTCTTGGCGGTACGCCAAGCCCATTCTGCCATCTTGGCGATACGCGAAGAGTAGGGCGGTGTAAATGATCAGATTTTATCATCAGATAGCATGCAGAATTTTCAAACTCAATATTTCTCGAACTTACTTGCCTTCACAGCCAAAAACTTCGACCCTATACCATCCAAATCTTAGTTTTAAGAACCATATCGTCCGGATCGTGCCAGGGAACGAATCTACAAGTCCTGATTGTCAATTCTATCCGAGAAATCCGTCTGATTAGGTAACGGTTTGTTTCACCCTACTAGTTTGAAAATGGTTTGATTAGATCTTGTTTTTGAACGTAATGCAATAGTTAGGGTTGTTGATTATTGCCTAGATAATGATTAGGAATGATTATAAACAAAGAACTTGATGTGTTAACGGTTAAATCCTTGTTATGATCCTTTGTAATGCCCGGTTATCATGAAACTATACCTATGATTATAATGGTTTAAACCATTTGATTGTAACAATGTATGTGATTATCTTGATCAATCTTTGAATGCAAGGTTAAATCCAAGTGTTTCAAACTAATTACAATCATTAAGATAATCATTGGAATAACTATCTGATGTTTAGGATTACAATCAGATTAGTACGTTGAACATGGTTATTAAACCTATTCCAAATCACATTATGATGTTTCATGATATCTAGGTAATCAATAACAAGAATTGACCATTCCTAAACCATAAATCCATCTAAAAACAATTTTAGTAATATAATCAACACCAATACCTAATTCGTTAATCTGAGAGCATTCTCATTAATCAAATGTTCATCAACTTTGTATTAGGAACCTGAATCAGTATA
>SZYD01000560.1:0-38340 GCA_009363875.1 Mikania micrantha
TCACCCAAATGACCAATAATCGAATGGTACTTGCTTACTACTAAACTTCCTAAGTGATTGTGGTGGTTTTTCCCTAAATTTTTGGAGCTTGGAAACGGTTCAATGGAGGGGTTCGATCTAGGGTTTTCAAAACCCTAAAACGCGACTTAGATCTCGTTTTTTACCTCAAATCAGATGGTTTGAGCTTCAGATCCTTGTACTTTTGTGATCTACAAGTGATAGTGAGGATTTTTGACACCAAGAACACTCAAAATGGTGAAGATTTGAGTGAGTTCTTGAAAGAGAAAATGGAGAGATGCTAGAGAGAGAAAGTGACGATTTTTTGTGAGGGAGAGAGGAGAGATGGCTGGTAGATGGTGGTGGTTGTGGCTTTAATTTGCCACATTAAATGGAGGGAAATACCCGGTTCGTTCGGTTTCGCGTGGTTTTGCGTAGAAACGTCGGTTTCTCGTCGTTTCGTAACGAAACGACCCGTTTTTAAAATAGAATTTAGAAAATTATTTCAGGTTGTGATTCCTAATAAATTAAATAATTATCTTTTATTTATTTAATTTTCAAAAATATTTAATTACGTTTAAATCGAATCGCGCGGTCATCGCGCGTATTTGTTCGAATCGTCACCCGATCAAACACGACGATAACTACACTTTTCATATTGTTTCTCTAATTATTGAATATCATTCAGAACGTTAAATTTTCAGATTTATTCGTACAGATCGTCACCTATACGAAAAAATCCGTCGGTTTAACATTCACTTAACGATATCCGTGCTGTTTTTGTTCTGTAGAGCCTCACATACGTTTATACATAATAAAATCCTAACAATTAATCACTTGATGGTTCTGTGTTGCCAGATAATTATCTGACTCAAGAACCATTGTTCTGAACTTGTTTCTCTGATTATGAATTCACTGTTTTGATAACATGAAATGATACTGAAACTTGATATGAGTATGAAAATACCCTGAATTACATAAAGTTTGTACCTGATACTGTTAACGTACTGTTTACGATCACTGTTCCGGTGACGGTTCCGGCACTGATGTTACAGTCTCCCCTTGTTAGAGAAATTTCGTCCCGAAATTTAAGAATTGTTATCGGGTACAGCTTCCTCTTCAAACAATTGGGGATACTTTAACTTCATGCGATCTTCACGTTCCCAAGTAAACTCGGGTCCACGTCTTGAGTTCCATCGAACCTTTACAATCGGAATACGGCTTCGCCTCAGTTGCTTGACTTTGCGATCCATAATCTCTAAAGGTTCTTCTATAAAGTGTAACTGATCATCAACTTGAATTTCTTCGAGTGGAATGACGAGTGATTCGTCAGCAAGACATTTCTTTAAGTTCGAGACGTGAAACACGTCATGCACACCACTGAGTTCATCTGGTAACCTCAGTCTATACGCCACAGGACCAATACGTTCGATGATTTCGAACGGTCCCACGTATCGTGGTGCTAACTTGCCTTTCTTTCCAAAGCGCACTACACCCTTCCATGGGGAAACCTTTAACATAACACGGTCCCCCACTTGGAATTCCAACGGCTTACGCCGTTTGTCAGCGTAGCTTTTCTGTCGGCTTCTTGTAGCTTGCAATCTTCTCTGAATCTGAGCAATCTTGTCGGTAGAAACTAGAATTCCTCTTAATTTTGATAATCGGACGACCTGCAATTAAGAACTAGTTAATGATAATTGTTCTAAGAATAATCAACAGAGAAAAGATGTGAAACGTCAAGCTTAAATCAAGGAGGAGATAAGTTTGTGGTGAGAAGACGTAGTTCTTTTTGAGAAGATTCAATCAGAGGAGAGAAACGAAAACTCTAAATCAGGAAGATGTGATAACTAATGTCACACCCCCAAATTATCACGTGCGGTGTCAGACTGCTGGGTGTGACGTGGTCAGGATCAAAGCTCTAGTCATATAGAACGACTCTATATGAGTTCGAAAACACGTGGATATTACTTAAAATATTCCAACTAAATAAAACATGTTTGACAACAGGAACAAATATTGTAATGCGGAAGCTAGTACAAAAGTAATATTAAAACAAAATGAAATGTTCACACTATCCAAAATGCATGCATCCTTCTTTGTGAGTCCCCTTAGGTGCATCCTAAGCTCTTAGTTGTGTTGAGTACCTGAGAATTACATACTAAAACGGGTCAACATAAAGTTGGTGAGTTCACAGGTTTTATATCAATACATAGTATAATAAAAATGTTTGTCACATGTCATGTTGTTTATATATGTTAGTTCCGAGCCCTAGGCTCCAAGTGTCAGTTGCGTCTCTACCGAACTAGACTTGTTAGCTCCTGCCTCCGCCATGTCTATCGTAAAAACAATGGTGCGATGGGTCGATATTACACGTGTCCCGACCTCCTGTCAGTATTGTGCCACGTGGGGTTTGTCACACCCAATAGTACTATCTCAATCTCACCTCGTTGTATACACATTAACGGTAAGATTATGCGAGGACTTTGTTACGATATACAACACTTGATATGTTAGTTCTCAATAAACCAGCATACATAATATGTTCATACTAAAATATAGTTTTCCCAGTTTGTTGAACCAGATATTGGTCAACAATGTTTGTCAAATGTTTGCACCCAATGTTTGTCAAAAGCGTTTGTTCAGAAGGTTTACTAACAATGTTTGTCGAAATGTTTATCAATTGTGTTTGTCCAAAGCGTTTGTCAAAAGCGTTTGTTCAAAAGGTTTTCTAGTGGTGTTTGTCAACAGTGTTTGTCAAAATTGCTTGTCTTGGGTGTTCGTCAAAATCGTTTGTTACAAATCGTTTATCAAATGTGTTTGTCTAAATTGTTTGTCAAAAGCAGTTGCATGTAATTCTCCCCCCGATTTGAGTTTGTAAACAGTTAAGAGAAAAGGGGGCCGTGAACTCGCCTGAGTATATATATGCGTAAGCTCCTAAAGCTTCCGAAAAAACGATTACGGGTTACCTATATCACATAGGACTTATGAGTTTGTGCGCGTGTTCGTGTTCGTGCTCAACAACTCAAGGTTGTTATGTTTGTCCGCATTTGATCATGTTTGACCGTTCTTGACCATGTTGATCGTGTCAAAGTCAATGACCTATTGGTGAACCGTGTGTTTGCTATAGTTTGTGTGATGTTCGTTATAGTTCACGTATTGCATTAAAACACGTAAGTCACGTTAGTGGACAACTTACTATTCATAGTAAGTTTCCATTTTTAGTATGTTTGCAATAAAATCCATTTTAATAGTCCTAGCATGCTTATTAATCCTAAGTGATCATGTTAACACTTAGCACGCCGTTACATACGATCAAATAAGCACATAAACCATTTTTAATCATTAAAGTTTCCTAAAATAACAAGTTTCTATGTTTGACAAGTTTAACAACAATGATTATACAACAACATCACCTATCATCATCATAGTGCATTTCAAGTCATTTATCGTTGTTAATACTAACCTAGTAGCTCATTTCATAAACATCCCCAATTAAAGTTCCTAAAATTAGAAAGTTATGACCAAATTTACCCATTCAATACATCTAGCACATAAATCATGTTAGTAATCTCATTACTAGTTACAATACATCACCTTAACATATTTATTTTTATCAAATCATCTTTAATCATAGTTATTGCATCAAAAAGTTACTATTTATAGTAATAAAGCCCAAATCATCATCAAATGACCAATATTAACTATGACATTCATAATACCCAATCTCAATATTACAACAATCACTTATTCATTTCATAAATAATCCAAAGCTACATAGATCATCATTGCATGTCGTAAAAAGTTACTATCATTAGTAGTGCTACCAAATAATCATTCAATCTCAACAATAATCATAATGGGTTGTTCCAGTAACCACAAATCAGTCATCTAACATTAAATCACATATCTAAGAGGTTAAAATTTAGTGCATGTATAGATCTTGGAGTTGTAGGTGGGTTTTATGGGTTGCATGTGTGCTATTACGTGTTATATGTGCAAAATGGCTCTTAAAACTACCTCTCGAGGTCTTGAAACACTGAGATGATGTTGTAGCAGCTCGTAGGGCTCCTGGACAGCTTGTTTTAGCAGAAACGAAGTGGTGATGATAGTGACCAAGCTCCACAAGTCTTATTCTTCAAGTCTCCTATGGGTTCCAAGCTTCAAAGCTTCAATGGTGGATCTTCAATGGTGGTTATGGGGTTTTCCACGGTGTTTGCAGGTAGTTTGGGGAGTATAAAACGTGTAGATGGCGTCTGCAACCGGATAAAATGATGATAGTAGGTTGAAATCATTTTTGAGGGGTTCAAGAAGAATTTCTGCGAATCGACTCCCAGGCGTACCGCCTGACGTGCCAACTCGGGACCAGGCATACTGCGCGGATCCTAGAAATCCAGAGGTGCCTTTCACTTCTCCCGCGCACCGCCTGCGGTCGATTACCGAGCCTAGGTGTAGCGCCTAGCTGCCCGGATTACTCATACCGACAGAGAGGTATGACTCATGTTTTTTTAATTGAATGTCATTGTGTAAGACGAGTTTTAGGTTATTTTATTTTTTTTAACTATTATGTAATACTTACAAATGAACAATAATATTATTTAGATAAATAATAATTTTTAATGTATATATGTTTTATTTGTTTGTCTTATTTTTGTGTTTCTTGATGTTAGATTTTACAACTAAGCGCAACCTTTTTTTTTGTGTGCCAGACACAACAACTATACTTTTGGGTATTTTATATAGAAGTGAAAACCATTGTGATGTGTTTTTATATTTACATTTTGATATACGAGATTATAGTTGCTTTCTAATATTAGCAGTCATAGCGGAAATCACGCGGCAACGCGCGGGAGAGTCTGCTAGTTTATAAATAAAATAAAATTAATTATTAACATAGTAATTAAAAATAACAGAGTTTATCATATGAAAATACAGCCTTGATTATATGTAGGGCTGTAAACGAACACGAACGAGCCCTTGTTCGTGCTCGTTCGTTTAACTTTTAACTTGTTCACGAACGCTAACCGAACGAAAATTCGTGTTCGTTAGTTTGTTCACGAACTGTTCAAGAACGGTAACGAACACATATTATTTAAACAATAGAAATCAACAATTTTGATCTCAGGCATTGGAGATAATCATTTATAAATATATAAATTAAAATATTATAGTATTAAACTAAAAATAACTTAAATATTATGTTATTAAACTAAAAATAAAAAGTTAAAAATATTCAACACATTTAATAAATAAATATAATAAATAAACTTAACCGCACATAAACGAATATGTTGCCGAATGTTCACGAACACAAATGAGCGAACACAACATCTGTTCATGTTCATTCATTTAACTAAACGAACATAATTTCTTGTTCGTGTTTGTTCGTTTATTAAACGAACAAATATAACGAACTTCCCGCCGAACGGTTCACGAACTTTTTTCTTAACGTTCGGTTCGTTTACAGCTCTAATTATACGATGTCTATTCATATAAGAAATTTATTTTTATAAATTGATAACTAACATTATAAATAATAACATATATAATTAATTACTATTAAATTATTATATTATATGATAAAATTAAAATTCATAATTATATTTAAATTAAATATCTAAAAATTATTTTTTTAATTTTATTATTAAATATAGTTATTAAAAGATAAAATAAGGGAGTTCTTAATTTAATATAAAAGAAAGATAAGAAAAACAAATCTATTAGTACATATAACGTACACTATGGTTATGCATATAGATACTAATAGTAACATATCATATAAAGTTTCATTAAATTATAATTTAAATATATTTGACTCAAACTTATTTTTATAAAGTTTTTAAGTATTAATTATACATATTATATAGGTTGATATCATGATCAAAAGTCCATATGTGACTCATGAGTCATGACCTCAGTAACCTTTTCAATCAACGAAAAGTCTCTTTAAATGGTCGTAGAAAAATCAATATTTTTTTTGAATTTATGAATAGTTGAATTATTATATGTTCGTGCAAACAATCATGATCAATTTTTAATATAAGATATATAGTTGGCTAGTATCTCATAAATTATACTATTTAATATATAATAATAAACAGTAAATAGTGAAAATTATAAACTTATAAAATAATCAATAATCTTTTGATATGAAATGATTGATTTACGTATTAATTTCCTAACAATTGATATTATCGAATTAATAAAGTTAAAAATTTAATGTTGTATTTTATAAACAACTAACTTTTATAAATCAAGAAGTAAGGTATAATTTTTATAATTATTAAAATCAAAGGATCCAATTGAATATTTCATACAGATAGAACCAAGAGTGTAACTTTTCTTATAAATTTTATAACTTCAGTTTTTAAAAAAATTAATAAAACGTCACTTGTTCATAAATCACATTATTAAAAAAAGCTTTGGTTTATAGTTCATTTTTATTTTTTTGAAAAATTAGTTTTTAAAAAATATGTTTTTGTAAAAATTTTATTACGCAGAACTAAAATGCATCTTATTTTAAAAATTTTGATTTAGGAAAAAAAATATTTTTAGATAAACTTTTTTAGTGTATTTCTAATATAAGATTTGATTTTAAACTATTTTTTATATGCAAAAGGGTAAATAATATTACTTTTCATTATTATAATTATTTAATATGAAAGATTATATAGTTATTTAAAATGATAAAAACTAAAATGAGATGATAAAAAAGTAACATGTAGTAATGATAGTTTAAGAAAGTAACAAGTGACAAACACAAATGTTCGTTTATTATAATGGAGGTTATAGAACCCCAAAATCTTTGATTTCAATAACATAAACTCATAAAGCACTGACACTCAAATTTTAATCCAATATGTTCAATTTTTTTATTTAATTTAAATTAAAATGAGCATATATAATTTCATGATCCAATCGGTGAGGATTCAAATTGATTGTACTATGGTAGTATAAAAAGCTTTAAAACGAAACATATATTTTGATCCAAACAATTTTATTGTCTGTTTTTAAGAGGACATTCACGTGATAAGATTATGCACTCTTCAAGTGGTTGTAGCCTTTATAGCTAGGTTCAAATCCTATGAAATATAAGGCTATGTGTTATCATCAAGCCCCCATCACTCCACGTAGACGTCACGTAATCAACCAATACTATCACTTCACGTCATCATCACATGTGTTATCATCACATATATTATCATCACCTTCTCATCAAGCCCCCATCACCCCCTCATTTTCCCCCTTTCCTTCTCCCCCTTCTTCTCCTTCATGGCGTGAAGGTCTTCACGGGCTTGCCACCACATGGTGGTCACGCCCCTGTGTGTAGTGGGGATGTGGGTGATGAGGGCGTGATAGAGGGTGGTCAAGCCCTCCTCACGCCTCATAACACATGGCCTAAATGTGATAGTTTTAGAAGTTAATCATGTGTAATAAAGAGTGTATATGTTCATTTGTAAATAAATTTTGTTTTATAGTATGTTGACAGGACCGGTACCGAATGTAAGGATGTATAGAAGGTACGATTACACATGTCTCGATTTTTATTGGCATTAAATTTTAATTTTTTTATAACTTTGTTATCTAAATTATCTTTATAACAAAACATATATAATTTACAATCAATTTTCTTGTTACATCCATTTAACCAACTTATCCTAATAACCCATTAAAGTTTTAAGTCTTAACTCAATTACAAATTGTACAAACTTCATGAACTATTAAACTTAATAAAGTTTTAATTCATTTACAAAACAGTTAAATGATTCATAAACCCAACACAACCCTTGAGTCCACAATGACACCAATCACAAAATCAAACAAACACACCCCCCTCATGCATCATCCAGACATTGTTGAATGATATATTAGATTGTAGATTATAAAGGGTTGGTAAACGATTTTTTTCTAAGAATGTTAAAAGAGTGTCACATTAAGTACATAAAAACATCATTTTGCTATAATATTTTGGTTTTGTTTTATTTATTTTATTATTTACTTAATTGTTATTATATATGAAATGTACCTATTCTAATATATACTATTTTCTATAGACACATGTCATGTTGTTAGAGTATATTATATTTGGTTTTCTATATCTTTCTTCTATTAAATACATCTCATATTAAATTATATTAATAAGAATATTAAATATTTAATATACTTTTATGCATTTTACACTAAAACAAGATTATTAGAGACATTAAAAAATATATTAATATTAAAAACTACACTTTTTTTCAAAACCAAATTATTTTAAAATATAAAATATTCGAAAACAGTTTTTAAAAATGAAATGTTTAAGAAAACAAACTTTGAAAAATCATGTTTTTGTATTAAAACCGTGTAATAAATGGGGTATTATTATTTTTGTTTTAATAAATCTTTATATATATTTTAAAAATTTTCATCGCTGACTATTTATTATTTTTATATTAAAACCGTATAATACACGGGGTATTAACATAACTTTTTACATATAGTGATCAATTTTTATACTCGTATAAACATATAAAATTTTAAATATGAATTATCTATTGATCTAAACTTAATGCTATAATAATGAGCCAAACTTTAATATGATAGTTATAGCTAACAAACAAATCTAAAATAGAGTCCTCAATATTCCATGTGACTTTGTTTGTGGAAAACGTTTGAGCCATAGAGTCAAAATAACATTAAGATGGAGAGTAAAACGTCAAAATCGATGGTCCCTGACTTATTACCCAAATTATAAAATATGCACCGTCCATTGATATGCCATCTTTGTTTCTTGTCTCAACTACTACCACTTCTTTCCCCCTTTCAATGGTCTCCATCTCATAGAGTCTTATACTGAATTTGTTTGATATTCTTTTAATGATTTTACTAAAAAGTTACATTAAAATCCGTTAGATGTTGGAACTGTTTGTTTCACTAAACATGCGTATCTGAATCAGTCTCCATCTCATACACTTTATACTGAATTGTTTGATATTCTATTAATGATTTTATCAAAAAGTTGCATTAAAATCGGTTAGATGTTGGAACTGTTTGTTTCACTAAACATGCGCAACTGAATGAGTCTCCATCTCATACACTTTATACTGAATTGTTTGATATTCTATTAATGATTTTATCAAAAAGTTAAATTAAAATAGGTTAGATGTTGGAACTATTTGTTTCACTAAACATGTGTATCTGAATCAATCAGCCAATCTCTTGATCATTAAAATTAAACATAGTTCGAATGATTATGGCATCTTACTGATTTAACACTTAGTGATACAAATATCCCCTTGATCTGAAGTGACCCTATTTTTTTATATTTTTGGTTGTTTCCAATTTTTAATTTTTTAGCAAATTATATGTTATATGAAATGTTAAGAATAGAGTAATTTGAGATGGCTTCGATTATGTGATAATTTTGTAAGGTGGCTATCAAATGATTGATTTAATTCATGGGTAGACTTAATAATTCATTGGATAAAATCGTAAACTTAAAATCAGATAGAATTAAAGCGCTTCTAAATTAGTGGCTACTCTATTTACTTTTATATGGGACGTCATGGATTTGAACCTAGTTCAACACATATTTATTGAGACAAGGTTAATCGGTTTACCCAGTTGCGAGGTTTTTCATATGGCTCGGGTGTATGTCATATAGCGTCAAATCCGAGGTGATAGTTTAAATCGCGTCCTACATGCATGTGTTTCAAGCTAGGGGTGTTCTTCAGTTCGATTTAGTCGGTTTTCAAACAAAAATTTCCCTAACCGTTAACTGAACCGACTTCGGGAAATGATTAACCGAACTGAATTCAACCGGTTTCGGTTAAAACCGAACAAACCGATTAAAAACCAAATAAACCGGTTAAAAACCGAATAAACCAATCCAAATAAACCAAATTCAACCGAACAAATTGAATTAAAAAAAATGAAACCGTTAACCGAACCGACAACCGAATTCAAAATCCGATTCGGTTTTTTCCAGTTACGTATACGGTTCAATTATCAGTTTTAAACAGTTTTCGATTTTTCTGAACTCATACCCAGACATAATCTAAGCTCCTACTCACGACCCGTGTAACAAGCTACACCAAGTGTATAATCAACATCTCAGGGTCAGGCGCCGATGAGCACATTAAACTATCCATGTCACTGAGAGCCTTCACAGCCTAGGCACTATGATTCGCATTTTGAACATGCATGAATACATGATCTATAGGATAACCTTCATCTTGAAAGTATTTGACGCTTTTATAAGATATCCATGATTATGTTAGGGCATTCGAAGTGGGCTTCGGGAAGGAGGCGGGGAGCTCCACCCCGTTTCGGGAAAGGAAGGGAACACCGCCCCCTGTTTCGGGGAAGGGTGTTTCGGGAACTACTCACCGATAGAAGCCGAGCATGGGAAGGAGAAGGGGATTCAACCGTTGGGGTTTTTTAAAAAAAAATCCAATTTTTTTTCCTATTTAAGCAACTCTAAAACAGCCACAAATCTCACACTTTTCTCTCATCTTCTACAATCTATACACTAAATTTATAAAAATTTCAAGTAAAATGGAAGGAGGTTCATCATGTGGTGGGTCGTCAACCAAAAAATTTAAAAAACCACGACAAAAAAATGTTCAAACGTCTCAAATGAACCCGTTCAACACACCCGGGTATCATCCATGAGAAATTGCTGCTCGTTGGGGATGACATTACCCTTTTCTAGTTTTTTTAATTTAATTTTTTAGGTTGTATTCTTCTTTTTTTTGTTGTTGTATTCTTTTTTTATTTTAAATTTAATGAATCTTTTTTTATTTTATTAAAATTATTATTATTATTATTATTATTATTTATTGTTAAAATAATTAATTAAAAATAAGATTTGAAAATGGGGAAAAGTGGGAAAAAGTGAAACGACACCATACAAAATTGGGAAAAGTAGGGAAACGTGGAAAAAAGTGGAGAAAGCTGATGTAGCGCTGATATGTCAATGATGAAAAGCGAAGAAATGTGAGATGACTCCTTGTACTTTCGTATAAGATAAAAACTAAAACAGAAAAAGACTTGTAATACTTGCATCAAAGATCTTAAAGAAATAATAAATCGTCACTTGATTCAAAGTTATTGATGTGATGTTGTCTTCACTAGACCAATAGGTAATATATTCCTAATTATAACGTTTATTTAACTATTTTATGCATCTAGATAATTTTCTACCAATATATATATATATATATATATATATATATATATATATATATATAGTCAATAATCGAGTAAATTTGCATCTACAATATTTATTTTATGTCCTAAATAAATTTATAATGACAATAATCGAATTTACAAATTTTAAATTAACATGGAAAGTCTTAGGTTTGAATTTAAACCAAGACATATGTGTTAAGACAACTTTAAATGTTTATTTAGTTGCAAGATTTTTTTGGAGCGAGCTCTAACATATACGGTATACCAAAAACGTCAAATTTGAGTAGACGATTGAAATATTGTCTTATGTGTTTAAAGGCGTTAAAAAAAAAGAAGACAATAAAATAAATGGACATTTACATATTTCATCTTTTTAATATTATTTATTACATATATAACCAGATAAAAAAATTAATTACATATTTCTTTTTTTTTTAAATATACGTAAATACTCCTAAAATAAAAGAATTTTTTTAAATCAAAATAAAAAATTTAGAAATTATTAAATGTCTATTTTTAAGCACAGAAGATCCGATTCCCATCGTGAAATTCGGGTCGGAATATTAGATGACCGAAGAAGTCACGTCTCTCGATGCATTACTTGCCAATAAAATTCGTTCCTTTGTTATTTTCTCTCTTTTTTCACACACACAAAAGCCCTAAAATCTTCATCTGCAAATCAAATCTCCGAATTAAGTACAAGAATCTACCAACAACTGGTTGGGAAACTCAATTTAGCTCTCAAATCTTCATAGGTTTTCAATTTTTTACCCTAATTTTGGTTTCTGATCCATACATATTGTGTTTATGATCCATCAACATCATCGTCATCATCATTATCGCAAGCATCAACTTTGTAGAGTAAGTAGACATTTGATTGATTGAAGATTGCTTTTGATTTTCTTTCCGGATGATACTATGGTTTCGTGATTGAGGGAATCTATCAATTTATGATTGCTGAGGAACTAGGGTTTCATCATCATTCTGCTGGATGCCTCGTTGTATAACATAGATGCGTGTTGGAAGGGATCTAGGGCTTCCAAACCTGGTGGTCCTGGTGGTGGTATGCGTGGTTTTTCCGGCGATCGGCTTCGTTATCCGCAGGAAATGGCGGCACGCGGCGGCGAGGAGGGAGGAGATTAAGAGACTTTTGATTTTTGCGTCGGAGGAGGCAGCTAGGGCTGAGATTGAGGCCACAGAGGGGTATTTCTACACCGCCAATGTCAGTCCATCGGTCCCTTCACCAGATTCAACTAGGGTACCGGCTTCGGATCCGGCTTGGGTACCGATACCACCTGGAGCATCGGTGTCGGTGGCCCCATCGTTGAAGCCAACATACAAATGTGCGGTGTGTTTTTCGCCCACAAGCACGCGTTGTGCCAAGTGCAAAGCTGCTCGTTACTGGTAAGGCTGTATAATCCCGGAACCCTAGATTTATGATGTTTTTTTTAATCTGAATCTTGTTTTCTACACATTCGCGTTTATGTTTTTGTATTTCGTTGTAGAGATTATTATAGATGATCTCTCAGGTAAGGTATGTAGTTGAAACAATAGAATTCTGTTGAATGACAATTACAGTAGCTTAGAGGGACATAAACAGATGTAAACACTAAAAAAGGTTATCTTCTTTGGGTGAGCTTCATTCTTAAACCTGTGAACTCATGGCGAAGGTCTTGACATTGTAGTGGTGACGTGGTGCATTAGATTATGTTATGATAGTGGGTGTGCTGTGTGTTTGTTCATTGTTCAAATTTGCTGTCTCATTGTTCTATTTGTATTTGACTGATTTTGTGATGGTGCTAAAATACCATTCTGAGAATTTATTTTAACTTTGGAGTGTATTAGTTGTCCTGAAAAGTGAAAAGTTATATTATAAGTTTTTTCCCTTCTTTTTAACTAAAAGATGTTAGAGGGACAGAACTTTGTGTCACAGGGCTGCTATTGTTTAGAGGTTACTCTTTTCTGTCACATATATATCAGGTCTATATTGATGTAGTTTGCATGAGCAGTGGTTGAACCCTTTTTATATCGTTAAAAAATTGGTCAATCTAGATAAATTTTCTTCTTTTCAGCCAAGTAAAACATTATAGTGTGTGAATCTACACATACCAACTGATATTGTAAACGCTAGGATTGTGCAATTACATGGTTTATAGTCTAGGACATACTGCTTTCACCTGTAACTAGAAGTATCGTTGAAGTTTTATAGTTCATAATTTGTAAGTTCGATTCTATTTGACTCATGAAGCAACATATATGAATTCATTAACGAGTAACTTGGTGTTGTAAGTAGCTCTCGTATTAGTGCATTGGCTAAACCATACTATTCCTAAGGCCAAATTTTGTATGTTTCTTCTTTTGGGTTATTTTTTTAAGGTTTTATCATTTTGAGTTCGTATTTGTAATATTTTGTTATTTGTTGTAAAAACATACCTATTTACGACATGTGTCTATGATTGTTTAGTTAAAGATAAAAAATTCTCAAATATGAATCATGTTTTGCTCTTGTTACAATTTGAATGTTTAATTGAGTTACAATTTTATTGCAGCTCTGGAAGATGTCAAATTATTCACTGGAGACAAGGTCACAAAGATGAATGCCGGCCTTATGTGGCTGTAAAACCTTTTAAAGATGTTTCAGATAATTCTTCAAAGCAAGAAGATGTTAAAGACTTCAATGCCACGTCAGCCGATGAAAAGCAACCCAAAACTGGATCAACTTTTGATTCATCATCTGAGGAATATTCTACTTTCTCTACCCCTAGCAGATCTTCCAACGAAACCTCTTCTATCAGTTCAGGACATTCAGATGTTACCTCTGAAAACTTCATGACAGCAGAATCATCTAGCGGCTCAGTAAAGATTGATCACAACAAATCTAATCATAATGATGAAGATATTCAGCCTAGGCTTTCATTTTCATCTTCTCGGGTTAATGATGACCCTAACAGGCTTTCCTCTTTGAAAACCTCTTCTGGCTTTTGGGGTGGGACCCTCCATTCCAAGAAACCCACCATTGATGAGCTTGATGGTTCCAATAAGGGCACAGCCATATCAGATAACTCTGCTCCAAATGAGTCAACATCATCTTCTCCCGTTGATGACGGTCCTAATATGCCTTCCTTCTCTGAAACTTCTGCAACCTCTTCTGGAATTTATGATGGGATTCTCCATTCCAAGAAATTCACCAGGGATGAGCTTGATGGTTCTAATAAGAATAGAAAAATATTTGATTACTTTGATCCAAATGGGCCAGTAAGTAACAAGTCAAATGATGATATCTCTTTGTCAAAAGAAGTATTAATAGATGGTCTCAAGTTCACAAAGGCACCAAAATATAATTCAGAAATGTTAAAAGATAGGGATGTAGTTGTTGACAGTGATTTGCCCCAATCCATGTCCAAGGAAAGTAAAATTTCTTCATCCCTGGCTAAGGATTCTAACGCATTTGGTGGCATGCCTTCTGCAATTCCCAACAAATCAACTCATGTTGTCAACACCAATAGCATTACTTCACCTTCATTAAAGTCAACCAGCAAACTTGCATCTCAATATTCAAAACCTTTAACTGTTCAGGAGGAAAAAAAAAAGGTTTCTGAATCCAAAGTGGCAGAACATTCGGGTATTGGTAGAATTGAAAGAAAGACGTCAATGCAGAAAGTTGTTGACCTGCCCAAGCCCTCCAAGTTGCCTCACCAATGTTCACAAAAAGCAGAGTGTGAAACAGCACATAAATACAGCTGCAAGGTATACAACTGGAATGTTTTTCATCCATGAATGTAAATATATTTTGAGATTTATAATTATAAACTGGCAATAATCGGTTTTTTTTTAATCAGGGTCTGTTCTCGTATGAAATGTTTGTCAAGCTGTACAACTGGAAAGAGTTTAAGTTGCCGCCTTTTGGCCTTGTTAATTGTGGAAACAGGTAGTGCTTCTGCTCCATAAGTATTGTATATAGGAAAATGTGGATGTAATCATCTACCTTCATCTTTCTCTTAAGTTTCTATATATGTCTATTTATTTCGCAGCTGTTATGCTAATGCTGTGCTTCAGTGTTTGGCACACACACCACCTTTAAATGCTTATCTTCTTCAAGGACTCCACTCAAAAGCATGTAAGTTATAAATTAATATAATAACTTTATTGAATAATATATAGAAAATGCTTGACCCACTTTGACTTTATGCTTGTTGTCATTCTATGTTAGGTGTCAAGAGAGACTGGTGTTTCACATGTGAATTTGAAAGCCTTGTTTTGAAGGCAAGGAATGGGAATTCTTCACTTTCTCCCATTCGTATACTTTCACATATAGAGAATATTGGAAGTAGTCTTAATCATGGGAGAGAAGAAGACGCACATGAATTTTTAAGGTTCCATGTCCTGTGTTTTTTTTCTTTTATTAATTTTCTTTTGTGCTATGGCTAGTGAGTTATTAAGTATTGTTACAGGTATGCCATTGATACTTTGCAATCAGTTTGCCTAAAGGAAGCAGGAAGAAAGGTGCCCAACTCTTTAGAAGAAGAAACAACTTTAATTGGACTTACCTTTGGGGGTTATCTAAGATCTAAGGTAACATTATGATCACTACATGAAGTTAAATTCAAAATAAGAGGGCCTAAGCTTGGCCATTCTTTATTTTGTAGATAAAGTGCATGAAATGTGGAGGCAAATCAGAGCGACATGAGCGTATGATGGATCTCACAGTTGAAATTGAAGGCAATGTACAAACTCTAGAAGAAGCTTTGAATAAATTTACTTGTACTGAGATACTGGATGGGGAAAACAAGTATAAATGCAGCAGGTAGTTCTAAATTGCTTGTACCTTATTCATTCCACATGATGAATGTTATGTTGTATTCATTTTGTACTATATAACGTTTTGCAGGTGCAAATCCTATGAGAAAGCCAAAAAGCAATTGACCTTGTTGGAAGCTCCAAACGTGCTTACTATTGCACTAAAGCGCTTTCAAGTAATATTCTTTACTTTTTCTTTTCTTTTCTTAGTCAAAAATGATTTTTGATTTGTGGGTCTTAAATTTATGCTTTTTTTTTTTAACTTGTTTTACTTGAATGTTTACAGTCTGGTAAATTTGGAAAGCTGAACAAATCAATCCGCTTTCCGGAGATCTTAAACATGGCTCCATATGTGAGTGGGACAAGTGACAGATCTACAGTTTACGGGCTTTATGGAGTGGTGGTTCATGTGGACGTAATGAATGCAGCATTTTCTGGTCATTATGTGTGTTATGTTAAAAATCTTGAGAATAAGTGGTTCAAGATTGATGACAGCAGGGTATGTTTTGACCATTTGTATGTTCCATTTAGTTTTTTTTTTTTTTAACGTTTCTTAAACATTTGTTTTTGTCACTTGTAATATAGGTAAAAGAGGTAAATGTTGATAGCGTCTTGACCAAAGGAGCATACATGCTTCTCTATGCAAGGTATACCTGATTTACTGATATCGTAAGTTTGAAACTGACCCAATGTGCTAACAACGATTTGTAACATAAATGCAACCACTAGGTACTCGCCACGTGCTCCACGGCTAATACGCAGCTTATTATCACGCAACCATCAAGATCCAAAAAAACATAAAATGTCTCCATCATTTGCGTTAAGAACTCATTCCACCCATCCATGGGTTGATCATCTAGCCATCCGTCACCGGTCCCTTGAAGAGGAATCATCCTCTTCGAGTGATGGTTCTGGAATCTTGTCAGAATCTTGTTCTTGCAGCACAGAGAGTACCAACAGGGATTCAAGCAGTGTGGAAGACCATATTTCATGGGATTGGGAACATGAACACAACAGCATCATAAGCAGCCCTTTATGGAGGAACCTGCATTCAAACTCATCAGATTCCGACACATCATCATCATCATCTTCTTCATCTTCTTTCCCTTCACCCTTGTACTCTAGTCATTCAACCTTGTATCATAACAATGATGAGGGTAGAACGGTAATTAGTAGTAATAGTTTTAGAGAGGTTAATGTTGATAGATTAGGCGGGCGGGCAAGTAACCCTTTGGAAACCTTGAAACCCGGTTTGAGAAGATCAACAACTCGAGTGAGATCTGAGTGATTGAGAAAGGGTGGCGTGGCGTGGCGGTGTCGGAGGTAGTTTTTTGGGGTGGTGGGGTTAGGGGGTGGCTGTAATGGATGTATGTATTGTATAACTTTTTCTGATATCTGACTGTTGTCACCCTCTTCCCTTCTATATATAATATATCTATATATGGTATTACATCTTTATGTCTGTATGTACCATGATTGAAATGTACCGCTATCAATGCATAAGATGCAAGTTAAAATAGCATGTCACACAACTGTAAATGCATGAGATACAAGACAAACTTTGATCTTACATAACATGTATGCAGAATCTGTTTTAGTGGTTAATGCTTTCTTGTAGAATGTTGAGGAATAATCTAACTCTGTTTCCCTTGGGTATATGTTATGGTTATCCTTTATTATTTGGACTTATTATTTTTTATTTTCAATTATCTTTTACTTATATAATAGTTACTTCCAATACCCTTCATGTTATATTTTATTAAGTGAAGCAAATGCAAAAGAGAGGGAACACTAAAACATCATTTGTTTGTGTTTTGGGGAATGTTTGTAATAGGGGTGTGTTTTTTACCTGAATTCGAAAAAAATCATTTGTCAGGATGTAAGGGTGTGTGTTACACACCCTAATACACACCCTTACATCCTGACAAATGAAGCCAAAAGCATCATGATTGATCTGCATCAAAGCATTGTAAAATGGGCCAATTTTGTAAACCTACCAACTCTTTGCAAGGATGGAGACTTGTTCATTCTAACATTCTACCAAATTATTTTTTGCACTCCTATTATAGATAAAAATAAAGGTGGGTTTGGATAGAAATATAGGTGTACAAGAGAATACGATATATGAGTGAGAGAAATATAGGTGTACAAGAGAATATGATACAAGTGACAGAGAGATGCGATATACTCAGATTTTATGATATAGATACAGTGTATTTAAGTTAACTCTTTTATTTTATAATTTTAGAAAGTTATTGATATAGACAGCACAATTTGTAATTTTTTTTATTTTTCCTTTATTTTTTATTTTTTTTTTTTGTGTTCAAACATGTGATTTAACACCTAAAATTTTGATTAGAAATTTACTTATGTTGCTAAAAATGTTAGTTTTAAGAAGACCAAAAGGATATGTACTGCATTCATGTCACAAAGGAGACATAAATTTAATTCTATAAGTGCACTTGGTGAATGATGGCTTATTTAGAACCTTGCCAAAAAAATGTAAAGCAAACATTTGTTTTGTTATTTTATTTTATGTCTGTGTAGGTTAAAAACCTAGAGGGGTTAGCATGTGGTGAAGTAATGGAAGTTGAAGTAGAGGAAAGAAAAGCATATATGTTTGCTTATAACCAGGGGTGAAGCTTCTTTTGGGCGGCGCGGGGCGGGTCCCTCTTTTTCCATATGTAGTGTTAATTTTTCGACCGAAATATGATTTTTAGTTAAAAATAACGGTTTCATCCCCCTCTTTTTCCATCCGTAGTGTTAATTTTTCGGCCGAAATGTTATTTTTAGTTAAAAATAAGGGTTTCGCCCCCTTGCTTCAAAAAATTAACATGTATTTTGAGTTTCAAAAATTTATGCCCCCCTCTCAAGTCAACCAAGCTCCGCCACTGCTTATAACTCGCCTTAGCCGTTGTTTTTCTTGAAAACTAACACTGTCATGCCTTTCCCATGACCTAATGCAAATAAACTAAAATGTGTAATTCTATGTTCACATCATTGGCAAAGCTCTTCGGAGGGGATGGGGGAGCTCTTTTCCTGTCCGTAATGATAATTTTTTGGCCGAAATGCTATTTTTAGTTAAAAATAGTGGTTTCGCCCTCTTGCTTCAATAAATTAACACATTTTCTAAGTCCTGTAACCCCCCCCCCCCCCCCCTCAAGCCCCGCCACTGGTTCAAATATTCATATCTACCCACTGATCGATAGCATCTTGGTCTCGTGGCATCTGGTGTTTATCCTTGTCAAACCAAGCAAGTTTACAGGTCAAGACACGGATGATTCAAAATTAATGAGTCAAGTCAATTTGCAAGTGATTTACTTAGAAATAGTACAAAACATCTCTCATTCAGTTGCATGATATGGCATATATTTTGATGTGGCACATGAAACAAGAGCTTTTGCAAAGAAGATTACAAGTGTTATTGTTATCTCATTATGGATGCCTTTGAGTAGGAGGAATAAACTATAATTTTGGAGCTCACTTGCTCATCTCTTATTCTCTCATGTTTATAAAAATGAACCAAACAGGTTGAATCTCAGATGTCATTAGCTAAACCTAAAGTTGCCATCACAGTATAGTGGACCAGAAACAGGAATTAGTTAAGCCTAGCAAAATGGACAGTTAGGTCAGGTCAATAATATGTCAGAATATGTTCGGATCAGGATGGGTGTGGGTCAAAACAAGTTTTAAATAAAATCAGTTTACGTATATATGGGTCGTTTTTTAAAAACAACAGTTTAGTTAAAGTTAAAATGGATTGCAAGTAAACAAATAGTCTATTTACATAATCTTTAGTAATTTTATCATAAAATATATTTTTGATAATTCTAATTTGCTTGAATCTATATTCTATTCTCATCATTTTTGTGTTTCAACCTAAAATTCAATAATTATTCACCCAAGCTAACTCATTTATCTTACTATGAGTCAAGATTGCCAGGATGAGAAATAGTGAATAGATACAAAACAGCCAAGTGTTTAACGAACTTAAAACATTCACAATTCCTAACAAAATTGTATACAACAAGTTACATACAACAAAGATATAAAGTTACAATTCCTACCCAACAGACAAAAACAAACCATGTTTTCATACCATCTTTTTACTCTCATTCTCACAGTTATCCATGATCACAGGTTCAACAAGCAATCCTGCATTTTCTTTAACTACTTCTTTTTCTGAAGTGTCTTGAACTTTTAATGAAACTGCAGCATGATCTTCTTGGACTTTTGTCGGTGAGTTTGCTGAGCTGGAATTTTTAATACCGTTCGTTTCTTGCGTGGCAGTGCTGACTGGATTCAACGGTCCAACGTTTGGATTATGATCGTGAGGGCGTGAGGAGTTTGGTGAATGGAGATCACGAAAACTTGTAACACCCGTTTTAATGTGGATAGCAGACTTTAACTGTTGTTTCAATATAGCTGCAGCAGCCGATTGGGTAGCAATGCGGGCCCCGGCAGCAACAGCAGCGGCTTTTACTGGATCTGGCCCGTTAACAAGAGATTTTGGTGATGTTTTGTGTTGGACTTTAGGAAATGTTTTTGTTGGGCCACAAGTGTCTTCACAGGCCTGATCATGAGAAATGGTGGTCCCAGATCGCGTGTCAGCTGTAACTAGACGCGTGGAATTAACACTATTGATGTTTGATTTTGTCCTACCTATTGATATGTACAAAATAAAAGAATCTCATAAACAAAATTTTCAATATCATAAATTTATCTATAATGATGCTAATGAAAAATTGGCTAGTTTTTATCTATTATGCATGGTCGAATATCTATAAAACTTTTCAATATAAAAAAAAAAAACTTATGGACCAAAAACAATATCATCAATTATCATTAATCACAATAAATGGCAAACAGCTGATTTTATATTTTCAAAGTGAAATTTCCAGGGTGAAAAGGTCTTGCAACTTTTTTGAGACAGAAAGTAGTAAAGTACCACACTATGTGACCAAAATAAAGGTGCAAATTTTATGAAGGGGGCTCTAGAAACAGAAAATGATGTACCAAGTGAAGATGATGCCTTCAAACTATCGACTCCAGGTTGATCAAGAGCCATGTTAAGTGCCCGTCGAGCTGCCAGGTGTACCTCAGATAGTTGTGATCCTGTCTTGACAATCGAGTTGCCATTATTACGCTTCTTAATAATATTCCACCTCTGCAAATGTTTATTATCTTGTTAATTTACATAAATTAAAAGTTTGACCCACTTACTGTGGATATATAAAATTATAAACTTAAAGTTAAACACAGTTGGCTTGCTTAAAGTGGATAAACAAGGTAATGGAACGAGACATTAGCATAACAACAAACAACAAACAACAAACATACCCAGTTGAATCCCACTTGAAGTGGGGTCTGGGGGGAGAGATAAAGACACACCTTACCCCTACCCAAAATAGGATAGAGAGGCTGCTTCGTGGGAGTCCCCCGGCTCATATTTGGAACGAGACATTAGCATACTATCATCATATTTGGTTGACATGAAGGAACTGAAATTTCAAGTATGTTGTTAGAGTTGCATAATAATCTGGTAATGTAGATGGTATTAATTCAAAATGGGAGATAATTATTAGCCAATCCTATTGTTATGTGAATATTACATGTATATTTGCTAGTCATTGGTATATATTCTCTGTATTTAAACCTTCCTAGAATAGCTCAATCAGTTAGGTTTATTGTGTACGAAGTGTATTGTCGTCTTGGAATGAAATATGAATGATTCAAGCATTCACATGGTATCTTCGACTTTGTACCATTTGGCATTTGATATTATACATTGCGATTTGCGAACCTCATCGATCTTAAGTATAATCAGATATAAATATTATATGGTCTTAATTGATGACTATACTCACTTTACATTTGTATTTCCACTTAAGTTCAAATCTGAAACTCACTAAATTCTCCAATTTTAACAGATATATTCGAACTCAATTTCGTCACCAAATAAAATACTTTCACTGTGACGGGTGGTGAATTCGATAACCATCAATTCTGAAACCTTGCCTCCACCAATGTCATTCAATGGTTCTCATGTCCTTACACCTCCCAACAAAATAGGAAACCCAAGCGAATGATTCACCGCCTACATGAACTCATGCTTTCACACCTCCCCACCTCCATCTACCATTTTTCTTGTTCCAAACCTACCCCATAGACGAGTATTCTTTTATTGACACCTAACCCTATCCCATTATTTTTACCCACCTTCTAAACTTCCATCTACTACTACACCAACAAACCCCTGCCCAAACCACCCACAATCCTCAGAACCCGTCCCTCCTACTTCCAACACCCATACTTCCCCACCCACTACTCCTACCACACCACCACCACCACCTGCGCCTCACCCCACCCACCCCTTCTTTTTCACTCACGTCTTTTTAAAAATTATACCCACTGCCTCAAAACCACTGTTGTCCCTGTGGTCGCCCAACCTGTCACCAAACAGCCCCCTAAACCCACGGCTGCCACTACTCAGCCCCTCCTTCATGCTACCACATGATGACCAGAAGCAAGGCCGGTCTTGCACCTGTTAGCCCTCACATTACCACGACTGCATCCACATCCCCCCTTCACAAATCTCACATCACAGCCTTAACAGATCCAAATTGACACCAGGTCATGACTAACAAATACAAGGCCTTAATAGAAAATAACACACGGGAGTTGATTCCTCCACTGATCGATACTCACATTATTCGTTTTATGTGGTTATATCTCACAAACTTCATGCTAACAGTAAATTGCAATGATACAAAGCACGCTTAGTCGTGAACGGGAAATCACAAGAAGTTGGCGTTGACTGCTTTGACACATTTAGTCATGTGGTTAAACCTTTCGCTATTCGAATAGTTCTTGGTATTACCTCTCTCGTGCTTGGCCTATCCACCAACTATGGCCTTAAACAGGCACCTCATGCATGGAACCATTGGTCAATTTTATTACTACGTTGTGGGTTCCATAACAACACCAGTGATTCATTTCTTTTTGTCTACTAGAAGACGCCCACAAAGCCCTCTACTTTTATATGTTGACGACATCATCTTCACAAACTTAGATGAGAGATTATTACATGACATCACTTCTTTGTCACATGAGTTTGTCATGATTGACCTCGGGGAGCTTCACCTCTTCCTCGGGATACAAGTCATCAAGAAACAAAATGCTCTCTTTCTCTCCCAAGAAACCTATGCCATGGACATCCTTGCACGAGCCAATATGACAAACTACAAACTGTGCGCTACCCCACAGATAGAGTCCAAATTTAATGCCATTGTCAGACCTCTTCTTCCCTATAGAAGACTACACTGGCCATGCAATACCTAACCTTCACCAGTCCCAATATTACTTATTTTCTGATGATACATATCATACAACAAATTTGTTTCCTTATGCACACCCTAATGAAACCTCACTTTTAGTTTCTCAGACGCATTTACGATACCTAAGGGGCACTCCCAACCATGGGCTGCACATTACACCCTCCAAATTCAGCGAACTCACGGCCTACTTTGATGCAGATTAGGGGGCTTGCCCGGATTCCTAGTGGTCCACCTCAGGATTTTGTGTTTTTATTGAGGGTAATCTGGTCTTATGGTCTTCAAAATGCCAACAAACCATCTCATGCTCTAGCGCCGAAGCCAAATAAAAGGGTTTCGCCAATACACAATTAAGGCAATTTGGTTTCGTAATCTCCTTTTGGAGTTGCATCTTCTAGCTCAACAAGAAAGCTAGAGGAACTATTACATTGGCTTTGATGAGGAGCGTTGCATTCAATCATGCATGAAACCACTCCTAGTGGTATGATGTTGACTCTATCAAATATGTGTATGAGAAGCCCTTGATGACTAACAAAATGTTCTTGATAAGGGAACTATTCATGACAAGGATGAACGAGAAAGGCTCGGTTACAGTTCACATCAACAACTTGAATTCGATTCTGTCTAGATTATTATCTGTGGGAATTAAGTTTGACGATGAGGCTAAAGTTGTGGTGTTACTATCTTCAGTACTTAATAGTTGGTCCGGGACAGTAATTGTTGTTACCAGTTATGTGAGAACCACTGATATGACATTTGAGGGGATTCAAGATAGTGTTTGGTAAAGGCATTCGCCAAAAGAGTGCCAATGGAAGATCATAGTTTGCAACGCTACATGTTTGTAAGGGAAAGGAAAATAGCAAGCATAGTGGGAGCCAGGGAAGGAGATTGTCTAGGACTCGAAAGATTGTGTAGAGTTGAAGCTGCAATAAATCATGGCATGTTAAGAGTCAGTGCCCAACTGGTCGTGTACCTCAAAGCAAATAAACAGCGCTGAGGTATTTTCTATGATGATGTTTTGATTTGGTGTTGAAAGTTGTGTAGGCTCTTGGGTTACGGATACAAGGGCTTCATTTCACACCATGGACAACGGGGAAACAATGATGAATTTGAAACAAGGATATTTTGGAAATGTTTGACTAGCTAATGACAAGGTGCATGAAGTAACGAGCATGAGGGATATTGATCTGCTTACTTCATTGGGACCTATATGGAACCTTAAAAATGTTAGGAGAATTCCAGGTTTAAATAGGAAGTTGATTTATGTTGGTTAGCCGGATGAACAAAGACATCAAGGATTGATGGTGGTAAATGGAGGGTGGTCAATGGAAATCCGGTGATTGCTTGTGGTATAAAGCATAGGTCTTTATACGTAATTGTTGTGCCTGCTGAGGGATGTATGACTACCCCGGTTCAGCAAGAAAAATTCTAGCTCGCTAAATCTAGTGTTTAGAGAGTTCATTTTGCAAACGTGAAGTCTCGAGCCAGAAGATTGTTACCTTAACAAGCTCAAAAGTCTAATCCATTCAGAGGATTCAGTGACAGTGAGATCAAGGGTTGTGTTTCAGGTAAAGTTACGAAAAGCGTGGGGTTTTGAAGACTATTAATGACAAATTCTCTCCTGTTGATAGTTTGCTATTTTGGAGAGTGTTGGTGATTTTCGGTATATCTCTAGATCCGGTGGAATGTCCATAACAGTTTGAGATAGAGGATGAAACATTAAAGGGATTTGTTAAAGCTGAGTTGGAGCTCAGGGGAGCTACAACTTGCACTTCTTGTTTGGAGAGTGTTGGTGATCTTCGATACACCTTATCAATAAACAAATCCCTAATTGCAACCCTTGCACATAGGCCACATCGACTGAACCACATTATATCTAGCGTTTCTTTTTTTTTTTTTTTTTTCATTTGTGTGAGTGTTAAATTGGTTTCCGCTATGCACAGGTTACATTGTAAATTGTCATTTTAATTAGTGATGTTTGCAGTGCAATTTGGGCGGTTTTGCAAAAATTTATGAACCAAACCACTAAGTGCAATTTCAAAAAATGACAAACCAAACCGACCACGTAAGTTGGGTAAAAAAACCGAAAGGTATTGACGGTTTCACAGTTTGGTTTTTATGGTGTCACAATTTTATAAAAAACACTAAAGAACGGTTAATATAATGATGCAAAAGACCATAATCCAATTCAAAAGTCAAAAACCATAATCCAAAATCCAACCATTATCAAAATAACAAAAAATAGTCCAAAATGAGTGATGATATGTTTGACAAAGTCATGATCCATTACAATGATCTATAATAAACTTCAAAGTCATACTCCATTTCCAATGCTTCTGGTCTTCATAGTATTCGAGCTCCATTTCATGCTTTTGTTGTCATTCAACGTGATTCGTACAAAGATTTAAAAAATAATCATATATATATATATATATGTGTGTGTGTGTGTGTGTGTGTACTCGGTTGGTGCTGTTTATACTGTTTTGTAAAAATGCAAACCGTAAACCGCATCGAACCACTCGGTTTTTAGAATACCCAAACCATAAACCAAACCATCAAGTTTTAAAACCAACCATTTGTCTTTGGTTCGGTTGGTTTATGGACACCCCTAATTTTGATCCCTAATGGAATAGAAAAAGAGCACTTCCCCATGAAATAAAGATAAAAATAAAAAATAAAAAAATAATAATAATTAACCAGGTAGAATGTTAAAAGGATAAAATCTTTATGAGGATTGTTAGAAAATAGATGGCAACAAATCCCATAGCCTCCAATGGCCTTCGTATATATTATAAAATAGACAAAAAAAAAAAACTCTTCTATTTTATATAATTATCTGCATAAGAAAATCTCAATTAACAAATTAAAATTGACAAAAAACCTGAGAAAGCTGTGAAGCAGTTCTGTCACCCTTAAAATCTCCTTTTAAAATGTTTGCCCAATTTCCTTCACCACATTTCTGAACAGCAGCAAAGAGTTCCATGTCCTCAGCTGCAGACCAAGGCTTTCTTTTCCTTCTAGGCGGCAAGCTGCCACCACTTCCACAACCATTTTTATCCAATTCTTCTGTAGATGATGCAACAACTGCTGTTGGGACTGGCTGTTTTTGCACACAAACTGGAACTGTAATGTTGGTCCCTATTAGATTACTACCACCTTGCTGATTTTCTGATGAATTTCCAGTTGACTTTCCATTCGGTATATTTATGGTCAATGGAGCCTCAATGGTCAACCCCTTTCCTAAGCCTGAGCCAGACGTTGAGCCAGAAGCTATGAGTACCTGCAGAATGCAAGCAGTTTAACAACATTTTAGGTTGACTAATTAGTAATTACTAATATATCATTACTTTATAGTGAGGTGGAAAAAAGAAGGGACCCAAACATATTGGATAAAAGGTCAAAATGGGTTTGAGTAATATGAGTCAAAACAGACCACTTGGGTTGTAGCCCAGTGGTAAGAGGCAAAGCCTCTTTGGAAGAGACCCAGATTCAAACCTTGTAAAGGGGTAGTTTGGGAGCAGTGTAGGCGATTGTGTTAGTTAGCTGTTCAAAAAATATATATATGAATCAAAATGGGTTGAACTTTACAATTTTTGTAGTGTCAGATACGATTACAAAAATATGATTTCAATGATAGTAAAATTATTGAACAAAAATGATTGAGAAGGTTTTATGCATGACTTTCAACCATATGTTTCCTATAAAGCCATCTTTTTCAGTTACCTATATAACTTGTTAATGGGATGTGGCCAAAAAACGACCAATTCATAATTACATAAGTCAAAATATCCACAGTCTTCCTAATATTCTCAAATTTTCGTAATTATAACCCTAGCTTTGAAACTTAGCATATTAAATGTGTTGAAATTGGAAGCAACTGCTAACAGATTCACTATTGTAGAAATCACTGATAAGATTAAGCCCACTGAATACTCATCAGCATGCGAAATGTCCAATAGAGTTAAAAAGGAAAAGAACAGAAGAAAGGAGCACATCAGGTAAATTACACTGGGGCTGCATCAAGTAAAGCCAATTTTCAGACTTCAGGCTTGAGGGCAAGCCTGTTCTTTATAAGTCCGGCACTGACGAGGAAAAGCCCACTGACCCATCAGATCCGTCAGCAAGTAAGCCCACTGAACCATCAGCAGCGAATTGTCCAATGGACCAGGCTGATTTGAGATGAACTGAAAAGAGAGAGGGAATACCATATAGCTTTGTGTGTAAGCAGGAGAGGTAGGCAAGAGCGAATATAATTTCTAGTGTTCTATAATTAACGCCCCATTTGCGGTGCACGTATATAATGTATATATGTGTGGGCCCTTAAGGGGCAAATGTAAAAATGCACTAATTTTAATGTTATTTTAGTTATTTGTGAAAGTAACGCTAAAATCATTGGGATGGTCAACTTCAAACGATAACTTTGAGCCGGGGACTCTTTCGAAGCAGCCTCTCTATCCCAATTGGGATAGGGGTAAGGTTTGTATCTATCCTTCCCCTCCAGACCCTACTGAAAAGTGGGAATATATTGGGTAAGGTTGTTGTTGTTGTTCTTCTATAATTCTATTAATCACAATGTAATAACATGGAACAAAATCATATCTTTATGGCAAGTAAAGTTATATGAGTATCATAGCACCATGTTACCATAGCAACATTTATAAACTAAACAAGTGTTATGAATATACAAATGGGCATACCCGGTGTTTGACTTCCCGCTTTGTGCAGGGTCCGAAGAGGGGACGGAAAGTACTTAATATTACTATTTTCATTAATGATAACTAGTTTAATTTTCTTGTTTACCTTCACACATGCTGCAGCTTCCGTTGAAGCCTCATTGTTGACAGGTGGAAGAGCTTCCAGCTCATATTCTAAATCACTATCATCATCCTGCCAATTGACATTTAATAAACATAGACTTCAAGTCATTTGAACAACTGACGTAAAAATCTGTAGTAAAATATATTGGCACCTGGTGGTAACAATAAACGGGCACACATAAAATTTCAACAAGCTAAAAGTACACATAAGATACAACTAATTTCCACAACAGTCATGAATAAACTACAGATGAAACCCATCTATAGATTGTACAATAATATGAATCTTAAACCAACATTGAAGACATAGTGTCAAGTTTGACAGTAGTTATTTACTTATCTACGAATTCCTTCAACACAAAGGGAAGATAATACCGCACAACTACATCTCAACAAATGGGTGTATCATATTCCATACATATAGGTGTTTGGGTCAATATTTTGTATAATATTTAAGGGCAGCATGAATATAGTATGCATGTACATAGAAAATAAAAGTTAGAGTAATTCAAATGAAAAGCAAATGTTCATAGTCCGTACTGCACAGGGTCCAGCTGGCATAATTGCAGATGCAAACATTTGTGGCGTAATTAACTAGCGTGGTTAATATCATATACGATCAAAAATCTTCACCTAATTTCTTTAATAGTAAATAGTGTACCAAACTTTTATCCCATTAATGTATATGATATGCATACACTAACAAAGAGACAAGCATGCTTGTGAATCACAAGAATCTTGTCTTCTTAGTATGGCTGCAAACACAATTTGATCAAAATTTAGTACACCAAAATCAAACACACAAGGCAACAAATCAAGAGTAGAACCATAATCTACAATACAATGGGCATTTTACACGAATACAGCAAGCATTGTAAGAATCCAATTCACTGTGCATAAATTACAATCATGATTCAATTGTATGTGTGCATGTTTATGAGATTTACCAGAGGTTTAGACTCATCTTCTAATTTTTCTACTAATTCATCACGATAAGCCAAATGTCTCCAGAGCATTTGGTACTCCCTTGGATTTGTTATACCAGTTGCAGTTCGTTTGACCAATGCATTCCAGTCGATTTTCGCATCCTGAATTTGAGCGACTTCCTGAAGCAAAGCTAGCACTGCTGCAGCTGTGTACCTTCATAACCAAAAATTCAGCTTTTTATTCAACAAAAAATACGAAATTAGCATGAAATATATAGCAGAATCATGCGTGTATCCAACAAAACACTATAACAGGGGACAAAATCTTCCATAAACACGATGAAACCTTTGCAAGATGATGAATACGTCTTCTTCGCTAATGGTGCCCTTTTTCGGCTTCTTTGATTTCTCACTCATTTGTGAGGAGACCTAGAAACTAGGGTTCTTATGGTTATTTGAGATCAAGAAATTGACAAGGGATTGCGATGCGATCGATTTGAGTTGGAGAGTGAAGAAAGAATTTAAAATCCAATCAATTGGATTCTGGAAAGTAAAATGATTGAATCTTCAGCCACATGAAATGCCTAGAATAACAATCATAAACATGACCCGTTAAAACAAGACACGTTAAGACATGAACTGGTTAGACACGAACACGGCACGAATTCTTATCGTGTCTGTTTTTTTAAACAAGAACCGTTAAAAACACGTAAACACGAAATGACCCGTTAAAAAACCTGTTAACAGTTAACACTAAAAATGACCTGTTAAAGAACCCGTTAAAATACTACGGTTAGACAATTAGAAATTTTTGAAAATAATCGGTTACCCACATATTTTATTATATTATTTATTTTAAATTTTAACATGTCTTAACATGTCTTAACGGATCTTAACAGGTCTTAGCGGTTTTTACCTGTTTAGACATGAAAAATAAACAGGTCTTAACGTGCCGACTTGTTTTAGACACGAAACATATTAAGGGTAAACACAAAACATGTTAAAGTCTTTTCGTGTCGTGTTAACGTATTCGTATCTGAAATTGCCAGCCCTAAATAACATCATAAATAATAAAGACTAAACTTCAATTTTGCTCCATATGGTTTGTACAAAGTAACCATTTTCATCCAATAGTTTAAAAATTGCGAATTACGTCACTGACTTATGTCTTATGTCACCATCAGCTCCAACATCCCTAACGCCGTTCATTTTAGATGTTAGCCAACGACCACATGCCCCTAACGTGAGGGCATTTATGTTTTTTAACCCACCCATTTCATCTATACTTACCCACTCTTCTTCACAATTAAACCCTACTACTCGTTTTCAATGAATTTTTCTTCAAGATTACAGACATGGCACAAAAGAGAACATGATTCTTCGCATTCAGGCATGGCAGACCTTAGCAACATGGTTAGGTGTTTGTCACACCCGAGCCGGCGGGATAGGATCGGTTGTCCCGTCGGGCGGAAGGTTCCCGGGGCGCGATGTCGGGAGTGATAATAGTGATGATCAGATTGTTTACATTGCACATGATACAAATGAGAAATGCTAAACATAATAGAATTACAAAGTTAAATTACATCAGTATTGTTTATAATTTAACAATGTAAATCTACCATTAACATCATGTATTTCTATCTTGTATTTACACAAGATATACAAAATATTTTGCATGATGATGTCTTCAAAAATAATGCAGGTCCAAAAGCTAAGCCTACTATCTGAAGTCCTAGTACGAAAGGAATAACTCCTTAGTTGACCTGTCCGTCACCTGAGAAGTCATGCAGAAAGATCAAGTCAACACATGGTTGGTGAGTTCATATAGTTTAGTATTTGAAAATGATTTGGAAATGGTATGATAATGATTTGAAAACCTCTTTTGGTAAAGACCCTAACCTCATTAACTCCACATGTAATATCCACATCGGTATGCTTATATATAGGGAATCACGAAAGGGTCAAGCCCAGACTCTATCCCACCACATACTAATATGTATATGACACTGTTGTTAATGATAATTAAGCATTTTTACCCAACACCTCTGATTTAGATCATGATATTGAAATCTGATATGCCTTCGATTTATTGGGTTCCTCATAGATATATGATTTCCCAAAAAGACAGTGATAATAGTAAAACGTCAAATATTTAATTTATTAATTAAATAAAACATTTAAATACAACTAAGACATGATGATTGGGTATAATTTTACTCAATCAGTTAGACTTAGTTGTTGGTGGTTGTCCAAGTTGTAACCTCTCACACGTGACCCATGTCAGGCATAACTCACAAGGAGTACACCTGAACTGCGCGGGATTTTAATGTTTTGCCCTTACAGCTTGACCCAACGGTCTTCTGTACAAGCGGGGACTTTATTGTTTTGCCCTTACAGCTTGACCCAAAGGTCTTCTGTACAAGCGGGGACTTTAAGGATATCCTGTGATTCTTGACCTCTTGATTCTCCTGATTTTGACTTTGATATTGATTTCATTTGATCGTTCATGTTATTGCCCGTATAGCCTGACTACAAGAGTCTTCTATACCTGAGAGGGACTTTATATGTGTGTTACACGTGGTCTTGATTCCATATACAACTGACATCCACCTTGACTTGAGTATTAATGAGTTCATTAGATCATAATGATTTCATTATTTCAATGAGTCACACACATTTATGATTTCTGATCTCTTGAGTCTCTTGATTCTTGATTCTTTGAGTTCTCATGATTTTGAATGATAATTGATTTGATTTGATTATGATTCTTGGGCCTCAGATCACACACTGAGTTATGATTCCCTTGAATATGATCGTTTGATTTTGTTCATTTGATTTCACTTTGAGTTTAGGTTCTTGAATTTGAACTTGATGGACTAAGGGTTGAATTAGGATTTAAATTTAAGGTATTACTCTTAAGAGTACTTAAATTTATTAGATCACTAGATCTGTTCAATAATTTCCTAGACAGGAGTCTAGGAGTATCCACAAACATATATATGTAAAAACATATAATAAATAAAAGCATTTAAATAAACAGTTTAAATAAAAACAGTTTACGCATGCTTCTCAGCCCCGCGTTTTAAAACAAAAATGTTTAGAAAAGGGGCAATGAACTCACCTGTGTTGCTCTGAAATGAATTACCACAAAAGATATGCGCGCTCTCTGATTGTTGCCTAGGTATCTTCAGTCCCTGAGTTGTTTTAAAAGAATTCGAATACAATAAGTACATACGGTAGTTGTCGTAACTAGGGTTTGGTCTCGGTGTGCAACTAAGTGTCCTAGATTACTAATGTGTTTCTATGGTTTTCTCTAACTAAGCTAACCTTATTACCCATTCATAAACCCTAATCCCGCAAACATCCTTTAACTGTCTTTAAGTAAAGTGGTTTCAAGTTAATTCATTTTAAGTTAAAAATATTTATTTAGGAAATCATTTACTTAATTTTATTAGGATTTATAAGTCCATTTTATTTTGTTAAAACCTAATTAACTGAAGAAATGTAACTTTAAAATGTTGGGCTTGAGTTAAGCCCATTGGGCCAACTTTGGGCCCATTACTAGACTTTGAGCTTCAACGATTTCTTGACATTTCTAGTGAATCACTTAGGTTGATTTCATGTCTTTCCGAATCTCCTAAGGGTTAAATGTTGATAATTATCTCAACACTCGAAACCCTAAGGTGTGGTTCGATTCCCATGATGTCTCAAGTATGTTAAACCCAAGTAATGCTCACTACTTATGTGAAAATTGATACTAACTTTTAAGGTTCTCTGGTTAGATCTCCTTATGGAATTTGTTAACTAAAGATAAGTTCTCATTTTATGGCCTCATGATAAAACCATGTTCCCTCAAAGTTGGTGGCATGAGATGAAACCCTAATACACCTCCCATGCACACACACTTATAATTGCTCACCATGCATGCATCTTTACAAACAAACACACGCGTGGACTAGAACCTCATCCAGATCAATCCTAGCCGAATGAATGGGCCGACTGGACTAGACCTAAGGCCGAATGAGGGCTAGACCGTATGGTTTTGGCGAATGGGACTCTGTCGAATAACCCTAAGCCGAGTGTAACTGGGTCGAATGAGACCTTGAGCGTATGGGTGTAGGCCGAAGGAAGTTCAGGCGAAAGAGGGAGGGAGCGAATGAGTTGGGCCGAATAGGTAGATGGTCGAATGAGGTTTCCAGCGAATGAGGGTAGGGCGAATATCATGGCCGATCGAATGAGAGTGATTCGGCATTAAGCCATTCGGCGAATCAACATGCTTCGGCCAAGGCCTTTCGGCCGAGGGCCATTCGACCACCTGATGTTAGTTCATTCGGCCGTAGCGGTCTGGTGGTTGGCTGTCATGGTTGTCGAGCTAACCGGCCAAGGAATGAAGGGAGGGTTGTTCCTACATTATCCTAAGGTAGTTGTGAGGTGATTTCCCCTAAGGTTTTACATGATTCTAGCCGGCTTCTTAGAGGGTTCGAATTAGGGTTTTCAAGCCCTAAAACCGCAACATAAATGGATTTTTACCTCGAATCTGTTGGATTCTAACCCCGATCCGTTGTACTTCTGTGATCTACAAGTTGTAGTGGTCGTTTAGACACCAAGAACGCGAGATTTCATCAAGAAATGGGGGAGAAATCTTAGAGAGAGAATGAGAAATTCTAGAGAGAGAGAGTTCCGGGTTTTTGTTTTTAGAGAGAGAGAGTGAAGTGGTTAAATGAGGAAGAAGGCTCATTCCGAGTATTTATACTCCGGGTGAGTTCGGGTTCGTTTCGATTGTTCGGTTTCGCTTATAACGTCGGTTTCGTTTCATTTGTCGTAACGAAACGATACGGTTTTATAAAAATATAATTTATATAATTATTTTAGGTTGTGATTCCTAATAAATTAACTAAATATCTTTTAATTATTAATTTACAAAATATTTAATTACGTTTAAAATCGAATCGCGAGGTCATCGCGCGTATTTGCTCGAATCGTCACCCGATCAAACACGACGATAACTACACTTTTCAATATTGTTTTCTAATTATTGAATATCATTCAGAACGTTAAACTTTCAGATTTATTCGTACAGATCGTCACCTATACGAATAATCTGTCGGTTTAGCATTCACATAACGATATTCGTGTCATTTTGTTCTGTAAAACCTCACATACGTTTATACATATTAAGATCCTAACAAATAAATCATATGATGATTCTGTGTTGCCAGATAATAACCTAACTCAAGAACCATTGTTCTGAACTGATTTCTCTGAAATGACTATGAATTCACTGTTTTGATAACATGAAATGATTCTGAAACTTAACATGATTATGAAATACACCGAATTACATGAAAGTTGTACCTGATTACTGTTCATGTACTGTTACGATCACTGTTCCGGTGTCGGTTCCGGCACTGATGTTACAGTGTTCGTGTGGATCACCAACCCAGATTTCAACCTCCTGGACAGATAGAAATCCAGGGAGGAGATTTCATTGTCATACAAAGAAGGTACTTTGAGTTTGCCCCATTTTCTTCTTCACTATTATCTTCGAATTTGCCCTAATTCTCCCATAATTTTGTTTAGGGTCGAAGTTGTGGATTTGTAGCTTGGGTAGATCTTTATCATGTTTGTTTTATTCAAAATGACCTAAAAAAGTTGTAAAGGTCATTTATTTTGTTGTAGATCTACTATTAACATGGTAATTAATGGTTTGACCAAAATGTATGTTTATGTTGCAATTTTATAATTCTTTTGGCAATTTCTAGCTTGCAAGTTATGAACAGGGCAAGTTAAATGCAGGTTAAACAAAGAGATCTTTTCTGTAACACCCCGACCGACGGCGGAATCATCGGGATGCCACGAGGGATGTGTAGATTGTTCAAAAGCTCGTGGGCATCTAAATCAAATCATCACATATCATTCAATCAACCAAAATAATTACACAAAAATCATGTTCATCATGAATCAAGTAAGTCAAATACACAAAAGATTTAGTTAAACTAACTAAACTCTAATCGCCAGAAATTTAGTTAATTAACTAAGTCCAAGATCCTATATGATGATGATGTCCAAAATAGAAGAGATCCTCTCTTCATTCCTACTTGTCTCCATCACCTGAAACATGTAAGAAAACAAGTGTCAACTACAAAAGTAGTTGGTGAGTAATCATAAGTTTTTATATTTAAAAATGTTTAGTAAAAAAATGCATTTGAAAGTTTATGCTTAAAATGGTTTTATAAAATGCTTTATTTAAAAAGGGTATAAAACTTATGATCTTCTTGAGAAAATCCATATGAATACCTGTATGAGATAATCCAACACACATCCATCAATTCAACAGCCAAAACACATACACAATCACATAACCACATAACCAAATCAATCATAGCCAATCACAAATAATCATAATCAAATATAGGCAATCAATCCACAACAAATCAACCAAACTCAATCAATCATATTCTCAATCAATGTTCGTGACTATACATGATTCCTTATGTATTTAACATAAGTTAGATACATGAATCATGGAGTGGTCGCTAACCACGTGACAATACATGAAGCCAAAGCAAATAACCGAAGTCAAAGGCAATGCTTCACAGATGTGGAAACCATCCACGTGACAATACACGATGTCAAAGCAATTAACCGAAGTTAAGAGCGATGATTCTCGGGATTTGTGACAATACTTGTAATCTTTGTTATTGACCTAGGTCAATAACAATGTTTACATGGATATAAAATAATAAGAGATAATCCCATAATAATGATAATTTCAAATGTGAATATCATATTGATAAACAGGTATTAACCTTGTGTTATCAAAATAACATTTAATTTGGTATACATGTTTCACCTCCGGGTTTTAAAACTAAAACAGTTTAAAGAAAGGGAGGTTATGAGAACTCACTTGAAGTCCTTAGATTTCGGGTTCTCGTATAATGCGCGCTCGCGTAGATAAACTCAAGACCAACTCAACAATCTGTAGTTAATAGGTGTTCGTGTTTATAAGCATATGCACATTATTTCGATTTAATGATCACAAATTCTCCCCTTTTAATTCATTAGTGTTTTCTTAACTTAGTTTACTTAATCTAAGTTAATATGAACTTCTAAATCTTTTATAAATGTGTATCATCTATTGATAATTTAGTCGTGTTAGTTTCTAACTATGTCATCATAATCCACTTGTTATGATGTCATAGATATACAATTTCATGCATGTTCACTATGCTAACCACCTTAGTTTAAGTTGATAACACCCTAATTAAAGTTTAATAAAATCCATACTTAAGTTGATTATTATTCAACTTCACCATACAAAGCATCCTTAATTTCCTTAAATTAAACGAAGAAAGTGTTTAACTCAAATAGTTCATACATTGTACATTTAATCCCTTCATCAAATTTATGTATTTAAAACCAAAGGTGGTGGCCATATTTGCCCATGCATGTATGATTATATATATATGTATATGTATATACGTGGTCTTACCATCCATCCCTTCTTAATCCCCTAATTCAATGATTTAGAGTTTTGTTTATCTTAGGGCAGCGAACCTTTAGATGGAAGAACATAGGTTCGGCGAAGGTTATCATAAAGGGTTCGTAGCATAGGCCGGCCCGGCTAAGGTTCGGTCCCTAAGAGTTCGCCACCTTTTTGATTCGGCTAAGAACTCAAGGTTCGCCGCTGAGCTAGGGTTCACCATGCAAAGTTTGTAGGTCCAGGTAAGGTTCGCTGAGAAGTCATGGGTTCGTGGGTTCCTTAACAATCCATGGTTCGGCCAACAGAATAAGAGGGTTCGGGTAACTTGCATGGTTCGTGAAGCAACAAAGATTCCAGGTTCGTCCCCAACTAGTTCGGTTAGGGTTCGGCTGAGACCTTTACTGATCAATAGGGTTCGTTTATGGTGTCACAGGTTCGCCGGCCACCTGTTCCCGAACCACAAGGGTTCGGCCGACCTAGCTGGATCGCGAACCACAACCCATTCACGAACCTGCACTTTTCCCTGAAGCTGTTCATCATCATTCTCGTCGAATACCTACAGATCCAAGGCTAACTATACTTCTACAAGTTACTATCACCCATTTTAAAATTTTCCCAACAAAGAAATCGATTATTATCACCAAAAGTTAAAGATTTTCACCCTCACAACAAAACCGAGAATAATATGGTTCACATACCTTCCAATCGCGATTAAACCCTGGTTTTCTTGGTATCTTCGTGTTCCTTTCGATCTCACGATCGTGTAGGCGTCAAGATCTCACAAAACCGTCAAGAATCGAGCTAGCAAGGCTAGAGAGAAGGTTGAGAAAATGTGTGGGTGTTTTAGAGAGAGAATGGGTGTGTTGGTGAAATGAAGAAGAAAGAAAGAATTCTTTCTTATTATGTGTGTTATTACACCGTGTCCGGTCTCGTTTTTATCGCGATTACCCCAAAAATAATTACCCGGTTATTCTCGTAAATAATATTTAGAATATAACTCGTTTAAACAAATATATTTCATTTTTATAAAAAAAATAGTTTTAAGGAAACGATTTCAAATAAATCATTTCGTAATACAAATTCCGTTTCGTTTTCGTTAAATAATTATTTAAGTAAATTAATTTATTCGAAAACATTCTAGGTTGTGATTCCTAATAAACGTTTTTAGTTTCCAATTTATTAGATTAATATCGTTTGATATTATTTAATTATCTCGTCGAAACGCGTTACTCGCGTACGTATTCGTAAAGATCGTCACCTTTACGAATCCGATGCTCGTACCGTATTTCGATTTGATTCATTATTTATGGAATATCGTTTCAGTATATTATTCTTAATAATTATATTCATGTGAATCGTCACCCACGCGAATACATTATTAAGTTAATATTTCTGAATTAATATTCTCGCTTAAATGATATCCGTAACCTCACCATCGCGTAATCAATTCTCATTATTAATCATCTTTAATATTATCATTTCCCAAACCAAAACCCACTAAACCCTAGTCACCGACACATCCATGATAGACCGAAATATGCATATATATAGGGCATATGTAAGGGTCAGTCGCAACTGCCCTAGCCACCGTCCCACCGCTATTTCGATAAACCATGACCATGTGTCCTTGACTACGTTTAGTAACCAGACTCAAATAACTACCAGTTCTAACCTCAATCAAATCTCAGACCATTAATCCATCATCATCAATAATAAGTAACTGCGATAAACACTACGGGTCTGTTTAGTTGAATTACAACTAAACTTCCTGTGGTTTACGCGTATAATAAATTATAATCATGTAACCAGTTACA